>JAWWLZ010000050.1:6235175-6246586 GCA_035041345.1 Poliocrania exsul | reverse complement strand
GGACTGGAGTTGGCCCAAGGGTTGGACTTGCTGATCTCAGAGGTCTTTTCCAACCCAATCCATTCTATGATTCTGTGTTCTCTGATGAATGGTGCTTGTCAATGGTGAGAAGTGTCTGTTCTGATTGAAAATGTAACATGTAGACACATGTCAACAACATTCCCAGCACCCTGATTGATGTCAGGGATCCTGGAGTGATCCATTTGGCAAGGAAACGCTTCGGAAATTAGGCACACAGTGGTGGCTGTAATTGGAAGGAGACAGGTCTCTGATGGATGAATTTGTCAATTAAGCTGTATAAATGAGGGGACTGGGAAGACAGACTCTCTGGAGCCATGGAAATTCATGCATTATCATATAAACTCACTGCATCTCTGCCAGAGTGAAAGGGAAGGGAAAAACACAGCTTTGATGGAAGGTGCTCAAGATCTGTGTCCCTCACCCACAAGCTTTCTAAAAACAAACAAACAAAGAATCAAGTCCCACACACAGGCCTGAAATTCCCTCAGACCTGTTCAGGATGACAACCTGGAGAAAAAAACCAGCCACTTGGCAAGTCAGAGTCCAGCCTTCCTCTGGAGAAGCTGTTGCAGGAGCTCATTCTGAAGCCAAATCCAGGTGTCACCAGCAGAGCAAGCAGGGTCAGAGTGTGCAACCAGAAGCTGTGCCACCAATTACAAACATCAGCTCTCCCTTCTCCCTCAATTCAAGTTTCTGCACCCCCCTGGAAGTCTCCCATGTTGCCTCTCTCAGGCACCCACCACACACATCAATGTAACCACTGTTTATACAGGCTCCTCCAGAACCTCTCCCTGTTTCCTTCCCAGCTTGGGGCTGGCTGGCTGCTTACTTTGCAAAAAGTGTTGCTCTCCCTCCTGGGCAGCCTCATGTGAACAGCAGAAACATCCATTAAAGAGCTCCAAAGTGTTGCCACCACTTTTCAACAGCCCCAAGCAATGGGTTTATTCTCTGCAACATATCCATCAATGGGTAATGGAAATTCCGCCTACAAATGCCATCAAGTGTCTCCCAGAAGGGAAGATTATCTCCACTTGCAGCACAAACAGATTAAAAACCCAAACCACACACAGAACCAACACAGACATGGCTGTGGGACTCCAACATCCAGCCTGCACCTGCAACACCCACGCTGAAAAGAAGGGGGACATTTTTCATCCTGAGGAACTGAGTGAGTATCCTGGAGCAGCTCCAGGCTGATGACAGAGCCCACAACTCACAGCAACACACTGGGAAGTGGATTTTCAAGTCCTTTCTAGCTCCATGATCAGGAATCATGAACTCACTCAGCAGTGGTGGTTCACTCCTCCTACTCCACAAAGCCTCAGCTGCACAGAGGAACACACGTGGCTGTGAGTCCCCAGGAGGGACCAGTGCTCTCCTGTGCCCATGGAGAAGGTGGGTTTTACTCCCTGTTGTATGAGAGAATTCCCACATCCCTGATTGCCTCCCACAAAGCCCTTTTGGGACTCAGAGGATCAACCAGTTTCCCAGCTTTATTACACAGAGCAGGATTAAAATTCCTCAGTGGAGGAAAGGCCCAGGAGACAAAAGCTGCTTCTGTTTCTAAAGTGGGTTATTCCTCAGGACATCATCTCAGAAAGACAGACTGCTTGCCAGCTGGGAGGAAAAAGAACAAAAGGAAGACCTCCTTCCTCCACAGGGTCATCCAGCAAGCCCACACACACACACACACTCAAGTTCTGGCTGGCAGAGAAGGAACCCACAGCACTTGCAGGCACAGCAGGGGAAACCAGAGAGCAGTGATTTCCATCAACAGGTTTTCAGTCTCGTCTGTGAGCTGTGGGAACTCAATACTGCTCGAGGAAATTGGGATGAGATCAAGGTGGAACCTCACCACCCCTAGCTGTCAGATCTCAACAGATTCCCTTCTTCATGTGGTTAATGCTGAAGGCAAAAAACACCCCAAGTACAACATGGTTTAATTATCTCCACTCAGTGCCTTTCCCTATGTGATCTCAGCCTACTCCATGTTGATTTAAACAGTGTTTCTCCCAATAAACTGATGTGCAGATGGTGTAAAACATGACATGTTATTGGACAGCACAAGAGCTACATCTGTACACCCAATGAACACACAGGGGCAGGACACCCACCCCTGATCCAGCACATCCCAGTGACAAGGCAGAATGTGAGGGAGAAGAAATGCTACAGGAATTAAAAACTGAACAGCACCTAGAAAATAACAGGGAGAAGGTGACACCAACCTCACTTAAGCCATGTGGATAACAGACTGACAACAAAACTATTCCATGGGTTAAAAGACACCTTAGAAGGTCAAGGATTGAAAATATTTGGACAGAAAGGTTGTTCTATGCAAATATTACAAGACCAGTAAGGTTTAAGATGGATTTCTTTTATGTTTTCCTGCTAATATTTACATTCTCTAAGAAATCCAAGTGCAGGGATAAGAGCCAGGAGGGAACTAGTTACAAAATGAGGTGCCCAAGGATAGTCAGCCTTGGTTCTCTTTAAGCTGCTGCCATCTCGTGGTCTGCTCTCCCTCACCTGGGCTCAGCTCTTCCAACCAGGAGCAGTCAAAAGGTACAAAAAGCTCAGAACAAGACAGCACCAGGAAAAAGGGGAAAAGGTTTTCCAAGACTTCAGGGAGCCTCTGGTCATCAGCAGAGAGAATCAAAAACTATTCTGAGTTGGAAGGGACCCACAAGGATCATCAAGTCCAAGTCTTAAGTCAATGAGGGATTGAACCCATGACCTTGGCATTATTACAACCAAGTTTTAACCAACCAAGCTCATCTCAGCAGGTGTGTTACAAACCTACTTCTCTCACCCACCTGTTACCTACTGCTGTTGCTGGGTGTGAACAGTGTTCTGCAGCATTCTAGAAGACACAAACCCCCTGGGATGTCATTTTGGAACTGCATTTTTGTTGGAACACGTGGATTGTGGAAGCCACTCAGTGGCCTCTGAGTGGAACTGTACCCAAGTGAGCAGTGAGAAGGCACTGAGGGCTGGGCAAGCCCAGCAGCCCAAAGCAGCCAGGCCTCACCTCAGCATCAAATCCCTCCAGAGCTGCTTTTGCTGAGCTTTGTGCAAGGAAATGCACAGCAAAAAAATGAAGGGTTTCCCTCAAGACAGGCTCCCTCTAGGGAAGGATCCTCTTTGGCAGGATCCCAGGTGACAAAGGGCAGCCACAGGCACTTCAGACCCATCTGTAAAAGGAGATTAAAGACTCCTTCCACAATCAAACTCCTGCAGTGCCACTGAACTGTGCTCCTGGAGGGGCTGTTGGCCCAATGCCTGCACAAGGCAGGACAACTCCAATAACTGCTGACATGCAATAAGTCACCAGCCACTCTGGTACCCTATAAATCAATATATAAGCAATTAGAGGTTTGAATTAATTCATTGAGGAGAACTGCAAAGCTACCAGAGAGGTTTTTCAGAAATTGCCACTGAACTACCAGACTGAGGTGTCAGTGCTTTAATCTCAGCTACTGACACCTCACCTGGAAGGGTGAAACACTGAATGTGATCTGAGGTCACATCCTGACCACAAAAAGCCCAGATAAAGGGGGCAAACACCTTCCTGTGCACCTACAGCACCTCAGTGCCCTGAACATCCCCAGGCTCTGCTACCTCATTAACACAGAATCATGCCACCAGTCCAAAAATAGAGAAAAAACCCACAAAACAACAAAATGTTTCTGACAAGGTCACCTCCCAACTTAGTCAGACATCCTTACATGAAGGTGATCTGAGCCAACAGAAATATGCACCCTGATCTCTGCATAATTATAAGGCAATTAGCAAGCCACAGATGGAGATGTTACTTTAGCAAGCACCCAGCTAGAATGCTTAGTGCCTGCTCATGTCCTAGAGGCAACCAATTTCCAAACCACAATAAAACCCTTCTTGAAGGCTATTTTTCAACTGCAGCCCTTTTTAGCTCCTGCTCAAAATCCTAATTTCTCAGCAGAGAGAACAAGTGTGGATTTCCCATCTCAAAAATTCTGCTTCATTAAGTGTCTAATGTTGCCCATTTCCATAAGCCATCACAAGAGGAGAAACATTTATAATATAAATATGAATGAGCTCAGATAACAGGTCCCAATGATTGAGATGCACCATTTACAGAGGAACAGGCCATAAGGATTGATCCATCTGTACCATTTTTCCAGCAGTCTTTCTTTTGAAAGCCAATACTGATACACACATTTTACTTAAAAGGAGCTTCCAGGCAGGGCTGAATTCCATCTGATCAAGGTAAAACACCTTAATAAATATCCACTTGCAGACAAATATAATTTACCTGGCAAACACAACTGCTGGTCATCTGGAACCCCACTGGAGTTTCACATGGAGAAAGCAGCAATGAGATGGATGGTCTGACTAGAAAGATGAGCCTTAATTAGGGGTGGATTGTTCCTGTACTTGTGAGAGAATCACTGAGCCACAAAGGCATGAATTACAAAGGGGAGCAAAGGAATCAACTCAACTAGAAGGAATGTCTTTTTCTACTAAAATTGTAACCAGATTAAATATTGTATTAAATCAGCAGCTATAAGAGCCTCAAACCTTGGAGAAAATCTCTCCCCATGCACCTTTAAAAAGCAAAAAATAATGCTCCATCTAGAGTGGAACCTGGGAAATCATTACATGGAACAGCAGCTACATGATCCTCTCAAAACCACACACCACAAGCCTCTCCATCACTATCCCTCCTCCAAATTGCATTCACTGCTGTGAATCCTCAGTTTGGGGAAGGGCAGGTGAGTGCTGTGACCCTGCCCAGCCTCAGTAGCTGCAGAGCTGCCACCAACTGCAGCAGCTGCAAAGGTTCTGCTGCCCCAGCCCACCCTGTTACCACCAAGCAGCTCATTAGTTCTGCTGATGTTTTATTAGGACTCCCTGTGCTACTTCTGAAGGTTTATTTAGCAAATGGAGCATTCCCTGCCCTTTGGTGTTTCTCCTCTTCTCTTCATTAATTTAAGTCAGTATTAAGTTAATGCACTTTTTAAATACATATTGGTGCTCTCCTATCAGCCTATGGTTCATTTACCAAACCACTGAGATCAACAAGCAGAAGGGGCACAAAAATCTTCTGAATTTCTCCTGAATTACCACATCTTTCCAGCCTGAGCTCTTCAACTCACACCCAGTGGCTGTAATTATAAGAAAATCAGAGCTGGAAGCAAGGCCAGGACGAGAGGAGGTTCTACCCCTGTCCACAGCACATTCCATTGCTGTCTGTGAGCTGGTGAATGGCAGGGCCAGCATTTCAGTGGAACTGAAGCAACTCAAGGAAGTTCTTTTGGAGGCTGCAAGGCACACCCTCCACACAGAATTAAAACAGCAGGTGTTTCTCTACGTGCCTCAAAGTTGCTTAGACAGAGAGAGCATCTTCAAGGAGTCATCAGTATTCATACAGAAACCTGGCATAAGAAAAAAAATCAGAGAGGCAGATAAAAAGAACTTATTGTGGATATGAGGGGCAATAGGTGTCTGTGTCTCCTGACAGAGATCTCTGCTCAGACTGGTGCCTGGGAAAGTCAGACACCTCTAGTTTTACTGTTCTAGAAAGTCTTACAAAAAGCAATCAGCAGCCTTCACTCTCTTGCTAAAGGCACCTTATCACCTGCACTTGGTTTATCTACTGCCCAAAGACAGCTACTACAGCAATTTGCTTTATATTGTTTGATTCATGCACCGTGGGAAGAGCTGTTAGCTGTGCCCTAATAATGTGCAGGGTAACACCAGTTCTGTGCTCTAAAAGAGCTAAAAAAGTAGAGGTCACATCCTTAAATTCTGAGTTAAACTGAGCTGCAGAAGTTTTCTTCCCTGGATGATATATATGGATATGCTCACTGGATTCCAGTAGGTAACAGGAAACAATATTGAATGAAGGGATTAAGCAGTGGGACACTTCAATCCATTGGCAACCACCTTTTAGCTACAAAATAACAGCAGAACATGCCTGGCTTGGAAATGGACCCTTCATCAACCATGATTAAATGCTGATTTAGTAGGTAATTTACTCCTGTGAAATTCTTGGTCATGATCTCCACCTCTGCTCTGACGACTCATTTAACTTTATTAAAAACATTAGCATTGATTTTCTCCACTCATTACAAGCCAGTGGATTTATCTGCATTAGTGAATTAATTCATCCAACCTCTTATTCCAAGAAGAGCCAAAGCCTGCAGGGAAACAGTAACTACAAGCTGTCACTGAGGAAACACCATCAAATATTTCTTGCTCTTATGACTCACCTGACCAGGAAGTTACACTTTTGCTGCAGCTCAAGACAAGCAACACAGGCAAAAGCCCAAACATTTTAACAACAGAAGGTATTTCCTGTTTTCTGAGGCAACAGCTTGCTCTCTAACCAACACATTCATCACAGTGCAGCAATTAAAGACCCTTCACATCTCTGATTATCTCCAGAGCTCTGGGAATGCGTTACCATGGGATTGGAGTCTGCAATCAGGTCGCGCAGAGAATCCAGGAATCCTTGGTCCTCCACCATCTGGGCATTGATGTCGTGCAGCTTGGCCACACAGACAGCTGCAGTTTTCCTCACATAGGGGTCTTCATCCTTCAGACACTTGCGGAGGGGCTCGCACAGGTACTCTGTTATCTTGTCCACCCTGATGCAGCCCATGGTGCGCACGGCCAGGGCGCGGATCAGCGGGTTGGGGTCCTCACAGTCCTGCAGGGGAGACAGAACACCCAGTCAACAAACCCGCACCATCACCACCCACTGATGCCCTCCCTGCAGCCACAGCCAGGCTGCTCTCACTCAAAAAGAATTCTCCCTGATTACACGCCAAAAAACCAGGCAATTATTTCAGGTCAGGGCTAAAAGGTGGCACTCGCTGGTTCACAGAAACGTTTTACACCATCTCAAGATGTTTTCAGGCTGTGTTAGCTTGTAAAGTTGTGATCTTGGTGTGCCTTTGTTCTCCCAGGCAAAGCTTCTTTGAGTAAGATCCAGCACCTAGAGAGGCAGCTCTCACCAGCAAAATGACAGGCAACCTTCAGAAAAAAGAATACACTGATTTCCAGGCTTAAAAAAGCAAGAGATAGAATGGGAAAAGTCAACAACTAAATACAATGCAACAGCCATCAAGGCCTGTGTATCCCTTAAAGTTGTAACACATGAAGCACTAAGCAAAGGCTGGTCTAGAGGTGCTTTTCTGATGAGGAAAAAGCAAAGCCAGACAGGAACATAGACCTTCACACTTCAAGACTACACAATTTTCCATACATCCAATCCATCTACATCTCTGAGCTCCTCCAAAATCAGCCTGTAAAAGGATGGCTGCAGAGTGACCTACAAAAGCATAAGGTCCATTTACCTTTCACTGTTTAAATCTCCTACAGCTGACAAAACACTTAAAGCATTACAAGAAAAGTGACACCTCTTACCAGAGCATTCCACACCTTAAACTGTGAAGTGCTGAGTTAGTTCAGACCAGTGTCAACACTTGCTCTTTACCAACACTTGTCCCTCAGCTTGCCAAAAGGGACACCAGGTATTTCCTTGCAGGGAAGAGCAACAAGATGGAAAATACCATTTTGTTTGTCAGCCCCTTCCAAGAGAATGACACTTGAAATACAGACACCAATATTCTGTCCAGAGAGGGATGCCCTTCCCTGGCCAGAACTGACCTGCTCTCACCTCTTTCTGCCTCAAGAACCACAACACAACATTGAAACTCGATCCCATTCTCCAGTATCTCAGATTTCATTAGACTCACCAAGGAGTTTCAAACTTCCTCTAAGCACTGGTTTTTATCTTGAATAATGTGCAATAACATTTCTTAGATAAGCAGAGGCAACTTGACAACAGAACTAAAGGTAACACAGCATTGAGGCTGTTATTTTTCCAGTGAAGTGTCTTACAGTCTCACCACAGATAAAGGTTTTCCACACAGAGCACAGCTGAAACACTCAAACAGGAAGCAAATATCCATCTATCAGAGATGCTACAACAGCTGGGAGATGAAACAGATAAAATCTGTTAGCCAACACCAGAAGGTGGTAGAACAACAAAAGCAGCTTTCCCCTGAACAGGCTCTCTCATAACCACTCACAGAGAGGCTTCAGTCACCTCCTCTGCCAGAACAGCAAAAAGTGAGAGTAAAGACCCAGAACTATTGGCTTCAGCAAGAGCCCAGCCCAGAGGCTGAGTCCAAAAGCAGCTCCCAAAGGCTAAAGGACAAAGGAGATGTGTGACAGCCACTGTGCTGGACCATTTCTGATGGGCCCTGGGAGCAGGTTACCTTCACAAAGCTGTTGACAGCCATGATGGCCATGTCTGGCTGACTTTTGGCATAGTTCATCAGGTACAGGTAGACCAGCTTCTTCAGCTCCAGGTTGTCAGTCTGCATGCAGTTCACAACATCAGGAAAGAGAGAGCTGGGTGGACAACACAGGAATACACAAGAGTAAGCAAGAATAGAAGCACAGAATTGCTAGAAAAGGCCTTTAAGATCATAAAGTTTAAATGTTAACCCAGCACTGTCAAGCCCACCACTAAACCATGTCCCCAGGGTCAAATCTACATGATTTTTAAATCTTTTTAAGGGATGGTGACTCCACTACTGCCCTGGGCAGACTATTAAAATCCAGTATAAACATTCCTGGCACAACTTGAGGGTGTTTCCTCTTGTCCTACCACTTGTTACCCAGCAGAAGAGCCTGACCCTGATCTCGCCACAACCTCCTTTCAGGAAGTTGTAGAGAATAAGGAGGTCCCCCCTGAGCCTCCTTTTCTCCAGGCTGAGCACCCCCAGCTCCTCCTCACCAGACCTGTGCTCCAGAACCTTCCCCAGCTCCTCTGCCCTTCCCTGGACAAGCTCCAGCCCCTCAATGTCCTTCTTGACTCGAGGGGCCCAGAAGTGGACCCAAGATTTGAGGTGCAGCACAGGGAACGATCCTGCTTGTTCTGGCCACGCTATTTCTGATACAGCCCACGTGCCATTGGCCTTCTTGCCCACCTGGGCACACCTGGGCTCATGTTCAGCCAGTCAAACAGCACCCTCAGGGCCTTTTCCAGCTGCTCTGCCCCAAGCCTGGAGCGTTCCATGGGGTTGCTGTGACCAAGGGCAGGAGTTCACACCACTGAGCCTCATCCAGTGGCCTCAGCCCACCCACCCAGCCTGCCCAGACCCCTCTGCAGAGCCTTCCTGCCCTCCAGCACAGCAACACTCCCACCCACAAGGAGAGAATGGTATGGAAAGGGGACAGCAACAATATCAAAGAAGCCAGAAAAACTGGAGTTCCACTTTAAGCACCCTGCTGCCTAACAAAAGGTCACCTTCCTTCCCAAAACAGTTTGCAGTGGCTTTTATACTAATCATTTAATCTCTTCTAGGGCTTTAACATAGGTCAGTTCTGGAAGAGGTGAAAACTAATGCAGTTTCCTAAATGTGTTTTAAATGGGGAGTTTACCAAGCAAGAAAATTCTACCATACAAGAAAATTCTACCATGTCAGGCTTGGAAATGAACTACAAGAGGAAAATCATTGCTTAAAAACGTTTTGGTTATGCAGGACAGTTCCAAAGAACCTGCCAAATTTCAGACTGGTAAATTCCAGAGTGCTCAGGAGCTTAAACACTGGCAAGGTGGGTTTCACTCAAATGCCAAGCAGCAATCTGTAAACAGCACTGCAGAAGGACACAGGACATTTCACAAGGATCTCTGCAGCTCCCAGGTAAGATTTAGGGATCTAAAGGTGAGGGGTAAATGCTGTTGGCAAAAAAGGTTAATATTTTTCCCATCCAGTTTATGTTACTTCACTCTATGATGAAGTCACGATGCTAAATTTGTAACCTTATTCTGATTTCCGTGGCAACAGAACTGAATCCAGGACTGCTGTGACTCTCTGGGAGGTTCCAGTAAGAGAAGCTGGAGGGAGAAAACATTCACTCAAGCAGGTTTTTCTGGTTGTCTCAAAGACAGAAGAGCACACTGGGGAATGTGTTGCAGAAGGTAAAATGCTGGTGGCCTTTAAGACACAGGTTCAATTTAAAAATAACTCCTTTTAAAATGTAGCTCAAATTTATGCCATGACAAGCAAGGCTAAGGAAACATTTGGAATTGCCTTTGTAGCACTGAAATTCAGGATGGCAAGCAGGGAGGAAACATTTAAAGTGGCATAGGAAATGGTCATATTCTGGATGGGGTTTAAATAAAAAGGGCTGTTGGCACTGGGTTAAACCCACACTCAAAATAGTTGTTTCTTTTGTTCTCAGAAACAGGAAGGAGCTTGAGAAAATTGTACCTTACACAAGGACACATCCAACCTCACCAAAAGCCACACCAAGATGCCAAACTCGGAGCTGTTCCACAGCCAGCTGTGCCACCACCCCTGACTGAGTCCCAGGACCACGAGAGCTGCCACAAGTACAAGTTGCTTTTACCTGACATCCTTCCCCACAGTCATGGCTGCAATAACCTTCTTTACAGCTTCTTTCCTCTTCTCTTTCTTTTCATTATTGAGTTCACCCTTCAGTTCAAAAATCTCTCCTGGCAGAAGACAAAACAGATTGAGCCTTTTGGGAGAAAAAGGGTCTCACTACAGGGATAGTTCAAGAGTGAATTTTTGTTTTCCCAGCCTGTTGTTCCCACAAAAGTGGTAGAGCAGCACATGGAAGCTGCCAGAGCTTATGGAGAACATGGTTCAGTGAGAGGCAAAGCTGCAACACTCCAGGGAATGAACTGGGCTACACCTTGCTGAGGAAAAAGCTGTTAACAAGAACCTGCATGTTGCAGCTCTCCCACTTCCAGAACACCAAATCACAGCCCTGTAGTGTCTGCTTCTCAGAGACAACTATTATACAACAGGATGAAAAGATATTTGGAGATGCCAGATTCGTGCCTGCAAGAAAAAAAAACTAAGCTAGGAATTTTGCCCAGACTTTTTAACTTTTGCTCCTCATTGCCTGCTTCCTGGGAAAACTGGAGTGGAGCCCAAATGCTGTGGCTGAAACAGGAAAGCATCTATTTAGTCCAGTGGAATAAATTCCTTTCAAGCTGCACAGACAGAGCTACCCCTAACAAAAGCTGCATGTAACACAGCTTGCCTCGAGTCCAAGGTTGCCAAAGCAGCTTTTCCCACAACACAAATTCTTCCAGATATTACAGTGTGCAAAGTCCAGTTCAGGCTGGGTCACCACATTGGCAAAGCAAGTTTATAAAATAAAGCAACATGTGCAGAAGACTGTTTATCAGGCCTGTTCCAGACAGAGCCAGTGGCATGAGAAGGATAATGCTCCCAGCTGACAGACAGCAGGAAGGACAGCCAGCACTCCCAGTGGAATCATAGAATGGATTGGGTTGGAAAAGACCTCTGAGATCAGCAAGTCCAACCCTTGGGCCAACTCCAGTCCCTTTACCAGAT
>JAWWLZ010000050.1:6172124-6189231 GCA_035041345.1 Poliocrania exsul | reverse complement strand
CATCAAGTCCAACCCTTGGGCCAACTCCAGTCCCTTTACCAGATCATGGCACTCAGTTTAAAAACCTCCAGGGATGGTGAATCTTCAGCAGAACCAGCTGTGCAATATACACAGACCCCACATGCCTCTCTCTGTCTCATCAATCCATGGTCTCCTGTTCCCCCAGGTGGTGCTGGGCAGCCCAGCACCGAGGACAACCTGTGCAGGATCTGCATGGATGCCCCCATTGACTGTGTGCTGCTGGAGTGTGGGCACATGGTGACGTGCACCAAGTGTGGGAAGCGCATGAGTGAGTGTCCCATCTGCCGCCAGTACGTCATCAGGGCCGTGCACGTCTTCAGGACGTAGTCTGTGAGCATCAGGGATGCCTTAAAGCCTCTTCTGCTGGTAGGGAAATGGCTGAAATTGCTACAAATAGTTATGGTGGAGATTAGCAAATGGACCCTGCTGGAAGGGAGGGGAGGAGGAAGCCTGGGGAAAACTGTCCTTACTCGAGCCATGCCTGAGTCTGCTCCTCCCACCATCGTGCTTTACACCGCAGTGCCTGCACTCCTTGGAGCTCAGTGCCAGCTGTCATGAACCACCCACAGCCCAGGATAACCTGATCCACTCTGCTGCGGACAGAGGGATGCCCAGCTTTCCACCACAAAGATCAGCTCCAGAGGCTTTGTATTTTCCTCTGTACAATAAAAGTGAACTGGGGTCTCAAAAAGTGTCCTTTGTTTTGCTGCTCAGGCTACACCCAGCAACAACTTGATTTTCCAAGATTAAAATGTCACTGTGCTTGTTAATTTTAATTTAATGTAAATTTGTTGTGCTTGCAGGACAGGCAGACTGCCTCCACTTTCCTTAATTCCAGCCTAGTGCAATTGTGGAAAAATGTATAATTGGATAGGAATTTGCCTTTGTATTATTGAAAACTGCTGGGAGGGTGGGTCTGTGACCATCCAGCCTTGCCCTGTGTGGTGGTTTGTGTTTGCTGCCACTGGGAGGGAGGTGGTGTCTGGTTTGACTGTTGTTGGCTCCTTTGGCTCCACAGCACAGCCTGAACTGCCCTCACTCACTGGGAGCTGCAAATCCAAGGTTTGAGTCTTCCAGAGGGTTTAGTGAGGGAACCCCTCAGGTGGAGAGCAGTGAGGACTCCACTGCTACACAATCATATTTAAGTACAGGTGACTTTTTCTTTCTAGAAGGGAGTCATGGGAGAAAGCCTTTATCTCCCTGACTCCATGAGCAATCACCACTGCAGATCAGCTTCTCCCCATCCTCCTGGGCTCACTTTCACAGGTCTGTTGTGTTCAGACTGCTGACCAAAAGGAGTTTATTTTGTACTTTCTGTGGGGAGGAGGGTCCATGGTCTGGTCTCTGACAGCTCTGCTGGACAGCATGTTCATGTGCAGAACCTGCCAGAGGTGACTGTCACTGGAGGGTGTTCCCCTCAGTGGCTTGCAAACAGCCAGTGTGTTTGGCTACACAGCTGAGCTTCAGTCTTGATGCCTTAAGTTTCCATCACCCTGGGATTGTACACTCATTCCAAGGCGCTGGTGAAGTTGGGAACCTTTCCTGTCTGGCTTTGAGGAGAGGTGATCCCTCTGTGCTCAAACCAAGCCCCTGCCTGGCTGCCAGCAGAGAGCAGCACAAACCCAATGTGGGTAGTTACAGGAATGGCACCAAAGCTCCTTGTGCAGCAAGTGGTAACAATGTCAACAGCAAATGAAATTGTGTATTCTGTACCAGGGGCTGTTGCATGAGTACAATTCAGCTGTGGGAAGGGACGGCTCCTGCTCTGCTGGAGCCAGGAGAGCACCTGAGGTGAGGAATCTGTGGCAGGACCCCTGCACTGCTGGGTGGCCTCAGAACTCCACCAAAATGCACCAGCTGCTGCAGTTTGCTGAACTAAACATGCTGAGCTTCAGTGCTTTGCCTGGTCAGGTTGTTCTTTAATCTTTAGCTTGAGGTTTAACAGGTCCCAGCATGAGAAGGAACTGGTACCATTCTGTGCATCATGCTAGAAAAAAAAAAAGGCAGGTAAGCAGTGCCTGTGTTTGCTCTTGGAGAGGGTACAGGAATACACAGAGTGCTGAGCAGCCTCAGTAAATTCACTGTGAAAATTCATATTCTTGTATTTTTCAATAAGCTCAGGGCTGGGGGAATTTAGCAGGACCATTATTCCCCTATGGACAGATGTACTGCTCCTTGGAGAGGGGAGGCTTATTTTCTACAGCAGATAAATCAAGCTGCAGATCAACAACTGAAATTTTAGGGATGAGAAGATACACCCACCCTGTGACTCCAGAATGTGACTCTTCTTATTCCCCTTGTAAAAATGCATTCTCTACTTTATGGACATGAGTGAGTTGTTTTTAAAGGAAAATCAAAATCTGGAGGAAACTGATTAATGATGCAAAGGAATAGAATGTTTTGAACTAATAAAGTAAATGGAAATATTTATGTGCTTTATGGACATTGTACATCGTTTAAAGACTTTAAAAGTTAATATTCTACTTGAAAGGGCATGTTATTCTCTATTAAATCCTCTTGGTACTATGATGGTTAAACTTACTAGTTTTGGTACAGAAGTTTGGTTTATAATTTTATAATAAAGTGGAAATGTGATTTAGTTAATCTTGTTTCTGACTCTGTTACAACAGGCAGGGAGAAAGCAGAGATCCTACAGATATTGCTTAAATACTCTTAGTGGGGGGTACAAAGTAGAGAAGAGGCCAAAAGAAAAAAGTGACCTGACATCAAATACATGTGACTATTTGCAAAGCAGTTAAAATGAGTATTCCCAAACCCTCCCCCTCCTTATTTCATCATTAATATTCAAGTACTTGCAATAGTTTTGAACAGCTTCCCAGAAGGAGTTCTCAGCTATCCTAAAAGATGGAGGTGCTGGAGTTCCTTTCTCAGCTTTTACTTGCTGAAACATGAATAGTAGAACACAGGAGCAACATCCTCTGGAAAACAAACACTCCCGGAGGAGTATCTAGGAGGATACTTGGATAATGCCACAGCAGTTGCTCTAACAGAAGCTTATTTGGTGTCCTGGTTTTAATATGAAAGCTACACCACGGTGTAAATGCTGCTGCTGCAGACCTGAGTTGTGTCAGAGACAGGAGAGAGAACAAACCAGGAGAGGGACCTGTGACCTGTGGGTGAATTGTACCCACACAGCAAACTCATCCTGGCACTACAGCCAAGCTTCACGTCTTGGGTGGTCTGTTTTCCTGTCCAGGCAGAGAATAAACTTTGGAAAGTAAGTCCTGAGAGCAAAGGAGAAACTGCTTCAGTTTTATTTCTTTTTCTATAAAAATACCCAAACTTTAAAAACCCAAGGATGCTAAACCAGCACCTGGAGGAGTGCAATGGTCTACACATGGGCAGGAAAATCGGATTCAGCAGTGACATCTCTTCAGAGAGTTGCTTTAATTTATTCCATGTGGTTGCTGTGGATCTTTGCAAGTATCTCTGATGGCATTTGATGTCTATCCACGACTCCACAGGACAATCTCACCATTCCTCCCACCTACCTAGTTCCCAGCTGTCCTGCTGCCCCTGCTAGCAGGGCGCTACCAGCCTCCTCTTGCGGATGCATTCCCAGATCCACCTGGGGGAGACCTGCTGAGCACCAGGGTTGTCACCAGTGTCCCCCATGACGTGGGTGGCCGAGGCCACGTCGAGCTCCGGCACGAGGTCCCCGTCGTAGGCGATGAAGTAGCGCCGGATCCTGTCGAAGTCCTGCACGGAGGGCGGCAGGTACAGCCTCACGCCCGTGAAAATGTCCAGCAGTGGATGCTGAGGGAGGAGAGCAAGAGAAGCACAGGATGGGCAAGGCAGCAGCGTCCAGGTGGAAGGCAAAGGTGAACAGAGAACTGACCTGCCCCAGCCTCCCCTCCCCACAGTGGCTGCGTCCACCTGACTGTACCTTTTTTCCATTGTCCTCCATCTCAGATGCTTTTCTCTTCTCCCCTCGCTTCTCCTCAGATTTTTGAGGGGATTCAATGACTGCTTTGCTCTCTAAAAACAAAAAACTTGCCTCATTTCTGTGCTCTGTCCAGGTACTCGTGTATTAACATGGGGGCAGACAGTAAAGAGAGTAAAGGGGAAAAGTTTCCTCCCCTCTTTCTGGAAAACCCATGAACTAGAATGTAACTATTAAGATATTTTTCTACTCAAAGTGGTGTGGGACATCCTCCTGCCCTCATTTCCAGGATGCTGCTGCCACCTGTCCCCTGTGCTGTCACCACACTGTCCTTCTGGAAACTGCTCAGCAATTTGCCTCACAGTGTTCCCCAGTGACAAATGCAAACTCAGTTTACCTGGAAATCACCTCCACGCAGGTGTCCCATTATATGCATGAATTCCATCCAAATAAAATTAAATACTGGTTCATGGCCAAAAATCTCTAACCAAATGGGATGTGACCTGCAGGAACAGGAGCAGGGAACACCAACCTAAAAGCAGCAGCATCAGTGCTGTTTCCGTCCATCTTTTCCCAGTCCCAGCACACCTCAGAGCTGTGGCTACTCAATCCATGCTGGGAATAGCACAGGCCAAAACAAGGGTCTGAACAGCTTTTCCCATGATCCCTGACATGCACATGAAAGGTGCTGTGGGATCTTCCAGCCTCTGCCAGAAGGCAAAGATCCAGGGCCAGCCTGCCCACAACACAGAGCACACAGCCTGAGGCTCCTCACCTGGAAAGCACCATCCTACCTTCTGGCTTCTGGGCTTTTGCAGGTGACTTCTTTGGGGGGCTTTTAATACTGCTGTGAGGTGTGGAAGACCTGGAATTCCCCTCATTCTCTCCACTGCTGCCAGCTGTGGACTCATCTTCCTCCCCAGCAACAATGCCGAAATCAGCCTTCTCCTTGGATAGCTGGTACAGCTCCTGCCCCACCAGACACAGAGTGTTAGTGATGTCTGACACAGAGAGAGGAGCTGTAATTGTAATTATGGGGCTCCTCTTGCTTGTTCCCCCAACTGTTTGCTCAGATGATTTTTCTTCCTGCATCTCTTTGTGGCCATTTCCCTGTCAACTCTGCCCAAGCTCTCTGGGTTCCTCCTCTCTACTTGGCATTAAGGGAAACCACACAGGGAGGAATCAAAGCCACATCCCCATCATGTGCTGCAGAGCAGGACAGACTAATTCATCAGAGCCTGCAGGATGAGCAGTGCCCGCTGTTCTCCCTGGGCACAGCCCATCTGCAGAGGTGCCTCTCTCTCCCCCACCTGCACAGAGAGCCTGACAGGCTGCAGGGCAGCAGCAGGGCTGGCTCATCCCATGGCACAACAAGCACTGGCAGCTGCTGCCAGCACCCCACAGGCTGTGTGAGGACATCCCAGACTGCAGAACTACCCTGAGCTCAGAGCTTACCGACTGCCAGGGCTGGCACTGGGACAGTTCTGTAAGCCCAGGAGCAGGAGTGGGTGGGTGTGTGTGGGCAGCCTGGGGGGCCTGGCTGGTTCTCCCTTGGCCCCTGTGCCCCAGGACTGGGCCAGGCTACCCACAGCCACTTCCCAAATGCTGCTCTCAATCTCAGCCATTCATGGGAACCTGAATGACCCTAAAGAGAACAAAGGTCACCACTTTGAGGAAGGCAATTCCTCGCTGTGGGGCTGTTACAGGAGGTAATACAACCAGCTGCCAGCATGGACTTTCCTGACAGGGCACAACCAAACAGCACAAGAGACTTAAGAGGCCCCAAGGAGGAGTGAGATTCACATCAGAACAATCCAGCAACTGGCCTGAGCCTGGGACAAACAGAAAATGGAACGTGCCATCGCAGGTACCAGGCAGGAGGTCCCTTCACTACATTCCCTGCTACCCAAATCTGTGTTTTACCCACAGAGTGTTGTCAGAGCTCACACCCAGCCGTGTGCAGAGGCAGGGGCAGCTCACCTTGAGCTGCTGCAGGTTGGTGGCCGTCTGCCAGTCCTTGTCGTCGCGGATGCGGGTGCAGCGCGGGAAGCGGATGGAGATGCCGTCGGCAGTGTGGGCCTCGGCCTTGGAGAACTCGGCCCCCGTGATCTCCCACACTGGGGCTTTCTGAGCAGGGCAGGGACAAACTCGGGTCACATCCCCATGTTCTCTTATGAGCCAGCTCTAATGTGGCTGTTCAGTAACCCCTCCTGCCCCAGCACAGAGCTCCACATACACACACAGTCACCTTCCTGGTCACCTTAATGAGAAAAACCTACTTCTTATCACTAGACAGAAATCCTTCACTAATAGACAATGCCAATTTCTAAACACCTTTTCTTTCAAGCATTCAAGGCACAAAGCAGACTGACCCATTTCCTACAACAACAGCAACCTCTGGGTTACAGTTGTGCTTCAACCATTTTAACTCAGATTTTTCATGTCTCAAATTTAAAATAAGTCACTTCTGGAAGGTTTTTAAGACTATTTCCCAAAAGTGCTGCAGGTGTGATTTCCTTATGAAACTTTTAGCCTCAAATGCACCTGCAAGACTGAGAGATGAAAACTTGGGCTTAATTTCCTGTTCCAAGTATGAAGACTAATTTTGTAACAGAGACAACTTGTACACTTAAAGGACATGCAGTAGATTGTTCTGTCAGGGCTGGGAAATGGAGTTAAATGACTATGACAGGACTCACCTTTGGATCTGGGACAATGAAGTCTGGGTAGTAGATTTTGTTTATTTTTAGCCACCGTGGAATTTTACTAGGATCCTATTAATTAAAGCACAAACCCAAATGAAAACACTTATAATACATGGACCTACTTCTACAGAAATTGTTAAAACATAACCTAGAAGTAAATCAGTATATAAGTATTACATTGTCTTTGCATGGATGAAACTTGCTTTAGACTGACCTGCAGCAGTTTCTCTCCCCTAGGAAATCACAAATATTACCTGTAACACAGCTCTCAATTCCTGTCATTCTGTATGTGAAACAGTAACACTGTAGCTCCAACTGTGATTCATGCAAAACTACCCACTTTGAGAAGACTCTGTAACCCTGATGAAAACGGCCTTCAGGATGTGAAGGAAATATTAAAATTCTCTGTTTATTTGTTAAGTATTGAAAAGATTCCCCACATAAGTAAGTCAATCACAAGTCTTAACTCCAACACTTCAGGTTATGGAGCTGCAAGTCTGACTCGAGTTCTTCCCTCTCACAGCCCCATCTAGTGACTGTCCTTGCCAATTGCAATATGCCCAAAAAACAGGACAAAAAATTGGTACCCTTCCCAAAAAAACTTTGTCCAGGCAGGAAACAGATGGTGCCTGGCTCCCCACTCAGTGTCTGAGTACAAACCCCAGGCAGTGCCTCATCAGGCAGTGCCTTATTTGTGTCAGAGCAGTTTATCTGCTTCAACTCTTACTCATTCCTGGCAGAGCACTTCAACCAGCATTTAACCAGCCCCCCAGTCGTAGCTCAGCCCTTTGGTGAGCCTCCCTTTGCTCACATTCACACCAGAGCCCCTCTCACCTTGCTGATCTTCACCATGTCCAGCTCTGTCTGCAGACGTGCCAAGGTGGCATCGTCGTGGCCACCAGAGCACTTGGTCACAGTGCACCACTTCTCACTCTTGGGATCGTAGCAGCCCATGAGGAAGATGGACATCATCCCACCTGCAGAGGGGAGAGCAGGGTGGGTCACATCTACAGGACAAGCCACAGCTCCTCAAAAAGTGAAGTCATGAGCCAACCCCCTTTTCCATCTCTGGGAGCCAAAGGGATCTGGGCCTGTGATGGCTCCACAGACTGAACTGAGCCCCTGCACTGTGCAAGAGCCCAGCCCAGCAGCTCCAGCCCTGCTGTGCTGACTGATCCCCAGTGCCCTCAGAGCCTGGCAGGTGCTGGGCTGCAGCAGATAACCAGTTACAGCCAGCCTTATTCTGGTAAAGACAAACTGGTACAGGAGGCCTGGAAGAGGGACAAGCCTGGGCTTTGTGAACTGACAAGATTTCAGGCAGCTCCAGACTTACCTTTACTGCCTTGCCCATAGAAAGCCCCCAGCACCACCAGGTCTGCTGTGTCAGCCATGGCCCCCTCGTTCAGGTAGTCCTTCTTCACCTTGAGCCAGTGTCGTTTGCCTGGTTCATAATTTCCCTGTGCAAAGCAAGGCAAGAACCCCCTCAGAGAGATCCCTTGGTGGGCAGCAGCTCCTCCAACAGCCCCTGCTTTATCCAGCTCAGCAGTTCTAGGCACAGCAGTGCTCAATACACAAGGAACAACCTGGATTGGATGTCAGTATCCACAAACCCCATAAGTGTTTCCAGGAGGCTCAGCCTTGTGTGCCTCATCCACAGATTCTGTTGCTATTCCCAATTCCCAGCACACCCCAGAGAAGAGCAAATGTGAACTTGCCTTAATGTCCTTCAACACCAGCCCTTCCAGCCCCTCACGGATGACTCGGGTGATCATGTCTGCCAGGTCTGAAGCTTTCTGGAAAGGAGAGGAATCACAGTGAGCTCAGGACTGTCTAAGGGCCGTGGTTCTCAGGCTTTCTGTTTATAGTGGTGCACTAAACCCAAAGCAATTGCAGAGAGAGGAACAGGTAATTTCATAATAGTTTTCCAAGGAGGATCCCATACATGATCTCTTTGCTGCACATCCATTGACTAAACTGGGAATAGTCCCAAGAAGAAAAGGGTTGGCTTGTCAAAAGAACCCCTCAGAGATGAGGCTGCCCCCACTGTGTCCCTGGTATGTCCCCATATGTTCTAGATGAGATTTTCTCAGCCAGCAGCACCTGCTTCCTTCTCCATCCAACCACCTTTGGACCTATGCCCTTTTCTTCTTCCCAAAAAGCTTTCTCTGCCCAAAACATGCACTCTGCATCAAAGTCAGAGTGCTACACAAATCAGTAGCTCAAGAAGCCTTGCACACAGAGCAGAAGTGGAACCATTCTGACAGGGTGAATTTGCAGACAATCCTGAAAGGGCTGTGTGGTGAAGGAGCAGTGCAGAGTGCAGCCCTGGGGGGCTGGCCCTGAGCTCACCGTGACGTGCTTCATCTCCGAGAAGAGGATCCGGTTGGGGATCTCCACCATGTTGTCGTGGAGGAACTTGCGACGTTCACACAGAGGCCTAAGCCAGGAAGGGATAATTGAGGACAAGCATCAATTTTAACATGAAGCCACAGGAACATTGGAAAAAGCTATCTCAGTAATTAAATGATTTATCCTACAGAGTTCCAACTAATTCTTAGTGTCCTCCAGGAAGTTGTAAAATAGAAATTCTGTGTTAATAGAGTGTTTAATTTCAGAGGACATAAGATAAGCTGGGACTGAGCCCCACCCAATTCACTGGAAATGCAGCTGACCTCGATATTTTGAACCTGCAGAGCAAGATGGAGCTCCACAGTGAAATTCCCTGGCACAGCAAGGACCTTCCCACGCACCCCAGATTTTACAGGGTGAGTGGCCAGTCTGACAGCCAAAGTGAACTGGTTCCTCTGCACTGGTGATGTGTTCCAGCCAGTTCATGCTGGGAAACCAGTCAGGCCACTCTCACACCTGCCAGAGACTCACCTGTCCATCAGGCTGACATCATTGAAATAGATGCAGTCAAACACAAACAGGCACACATTGGCATCTTGGAAAGCAGCTTTCTGGAAGACAAGATCAATTAAAAGCAATCTGCAGTCCCAGCAAGCAGCACCATAGAGTTTCAGAAAAGGAACAGAAACAAAAGGATGGATTTTTAATCTCCATAATATTTTAGTTAGGATAAGCTTAGGCCTCTTCTAATAGGCAGAAGTATTCTGAGAATTAAGATTTAAACTGAATGTGTCAAAGCACAGGCTAAGAAGATAAAACATGTTAATTTCCTGGTGACAGGGAAATAATGCTACAAATATTAGTGACTTGGGGCAATGTAACATCTGTCACTGCTGCTGCAACAAACCCAAACACATTTCTAGAGACAGCAGATTAATGGCTACTTCTAACCTAAGCCCTTGGAGTTTAATTTTCCTTTTCCTGTCCTCTTCCTCACCCCCATTTAGTCCAGACAGAAGCACTACATAACACTCATATGGATTAAACACTCTGCGTCATTGTGGTCTCCCACTCTGCCATACATTACTCATGAGGAGCAATGACAGAATTGCAAGATTTTCCAAAGATTTTTTTTAAATATTTATCTTGAAATAAAGTTTTCTTATTGTCCTCCCAGTGATCAGGCTAACATGAAATCTATTGTATTAGGGTAGTAGCTTTTCATTAGTATGAGCCTTCTCAGGGATCTTATTTATTCCCCAGATGCTCCAACAAGAACAAGAGCTCTGAAATTACCCTGTGATAACAGATCATGTGCTGGTGCATTTAAATCAGCAGAGTAACAGGCTCCAAACACAACAAAAGGGGGATTTATTTAATTTTCTTTTTTACCTTGTGCACACCAAGAGTCCCAAATGGAAGTGGCTTGCCAGTTTTGTTGTCAATCAGAAGCACTTCTGAATCCAGGATCATACTTTGCCCACCAGGGAAAGCCTGAGGGATGAAGTCCTTAAAATGGGCTACCTTGGGAAAAAATAAAAAGAAAAGAAATAATAAGTCTACTGGCTGAAGAGAGGGACTTGCTCCAATGCAAGTATTTTCTCCAGAAGTGTCTGAGGCACATGTGGGCACATCTGCACTAAGTTTATTATGGTACAGACAGCACAGCCTAAAACAGAAAAATGAAGCTGGAATAAATAGAACCAAATCACCCAACTGGCATCAAAGCTCCCAAAAGGGAGCATGTAAAGAGGACTCTATGCCAGATGGCTTAATTTGAGTTTCAAGCTCTTACTGAGCACCAAACCCAAGTGATTACAGTTCTACCAAGTGTTGCTTTTCCAGATTCCAAATCCCTACATAAATTAGAAATAAGCCTACAAGAGAAGGAATCCTCCCTGGCTACAGAAAGTAACGACTGTGGAATCCAGTGGAGGAGCTGGCCCAGGCAGTGTACAGGTGCTTACTTTGTGTGGGAGGACAGGTTTGAGGCTCCTGCTGAAGTAGTTGAAGGTATCCCCGTTTTTGTGGACCTGCACCCGCTCGCCGTCGTATTTGATCTCGGCGTACATGCCATTGGGGCACTTCTTCATGGCATACTCGATGGACTTGCAGGCTTCAGCCTTCAGGTGGAGAGAGGAGATCCAAACTCAGTGATACATTGAAAAATAAAGACACTCCTAAGTTCATGAATGAACTGCCAATTGGAAATCTTTTTGTCCAGGGTCTCTGATAGGCAGTTCAAGTCTTCCTCTTCTTAATTACTCATTTACTTAGAATCATCTGCATATGCCCAGATAATTACAGCTTTTCAGTGCTTATCTCCTCCAAATGTTTCAAGGTGTAAGTACTGTGCTTTTTGTAGGAGTGCACTTAGCCCAGAAGCAAATATTTAACTCTATTGTTCAAACAAAAAGCCAAACTTGTTTGAATCTCTAATCCAAAGGAAAGCTTACACTATTTCCAGAGAAAGGATCAGCTTCTGGAAGGACAGCAAACAAACATAAAAGTCACTTGTGGACTGAAAGCAAGTCAAGGTTTTAGCTGAAGGTGCAAGGACTGAGTTTACTGAAAACCAGCCTCTTGGCAGAAAATGCTTTATATTCAATTCTATACTCATCGCCATTCCCATTTTTATAACTCTGTCTGGCACACTACAGGAGTCACAGAACCACAGAATCATACAGACTACTCTGAGTTGGACGGGACCCACAAGGATCATCAGAGTCAGATATCAGCACTGTGAGCTCACACTGCCCACAGCCACTCTCTGGCTGCTGCTCCCTCCAGGTGAGGTCTCTGCCAGCACCCCAGAGCTCCATATCCCACTGGGCTGGAGGGGCCCCACGTACCAGCATGGGCTGCACGGGGGTCATGAGCGAGGCCTGCACACTGAGGGTCCTCTTCAGCCCTGGCACCTTCTCAGCCTCCTGCTGGTTCTGCAGCACCCTCTCCACCACGTCCTGCAGGTTCCGGGATGCCTTGAACGCCTCGTAGGCGTTGGGATCCAGCGCATCCAACCTGGAGCAAACCACGCACAGGAGGGAAAGGGCGTCAGTGTCGGGTCTGCTGCTCCTGCCTTATGGAACAAACATTCCTGGGTTTACCTCACAGTGAAAGTGAGACTTACACGTGCTTTGCTCCAGCATTCATTTTCAAGTCGTGCTTAATTAGCCTGATGATGCATTTCAGGTCGTTGCCTGTACACCTGAAGAACACAAGATTTAGTAATGGTGGACAGTAAACTGAACTACTTTCCAACTGAAAAGAAGAAACTCACAGAAATATCTTGAAAAAAAAAGGCCCTCCTCTTATTGAGGGTTTAAACTCAAATGACACACCTTACTAGTGACACCTCAGAGGCACAAGAGAACATCCAAAAGGCTTTTTAGCATCTTTATGTTTGAAAGCCAGTATTAATTCTGCCTCAGTGTTGATGTACCATCCAAAATTTATTTAATTAATGCATCAAGTGATAGTAACATACTCAGCATCAAATCAACACAAAGTGAGCCAGACCAAGAATCTAACACGTCTTAATTGCATTACTCAACACACCTGAAAAAAGCAACTTAATTACCAGCTGAACACCATTAAGGTAATTCTGCAAGTCACTTGTTTGGTACTGATTGAACAGGGTCCTGACAGGCAAGGATGAAGTTCTCTGGCATGAACAGGAGCCATACATGTTCTCTATGGCTGGTCAGCAGTCAGGGTGTCTGAATCACACCACTAACAGCAGCTTACATAAGATGTTAATTAAGTTCACTCTCTGTGGCTCATGATTAATTTCTCACCTATTCCAGCCTGTGATCCATAGATAACCACTCACAGTGTTAGGACAGATCTCCAGAGGCCAATTGCTTCCCTCACCTGCGGCTGATCTGCTGCAGCACACTCTGCTGGTCATCCTCCTTGGTGAGCTTTGACAGCTGTATTAGGAATTCATCCACCTCCTGGATGGTCAGGAGGCTCTTGGCTGCTGGAGGACAAGTCTTGCTTTGTTCAAAGAAGATGCGGATGGTCTCGGAAACATCTCCCTGTCTCCAAAAACAGAAGAGGGGGTGGGTCAGAGCTATGGCCAGAGAATGGGGATGCCACTGGGGATTCAACATGCTCCAGTAAGCAGGATCAAGGGCAGGAATGATGCTGGGATTGCATGAAGAAATTGGAATTAAATATTCAAAGAAGCTGCCACGGGACAGAACAAAGCTGCCCAGCTGTTCCATTTGCTAAAAAAGGTAAGTGAAAGTACAACATCATCTCCTGGCTCTGTATTTCACTGCAGCATCACAGACCTCTTATTTCCTCAGGATGAATCCACAGACTTCTTATTTCCTCAGGATGAATCCACCTGTAAACTTAAGGATCTGAAACATCTGATGTCACTAGAAGGCAGTGTGTACCAAGGCAATGAACAGAGATGAAAGAATTACCTTCATTATCCAATTCCCCCATTTTCTCCATCTTGCAGTGAATCAGTGTGCACAGTCAGTCACACACAGGAATTCAAAGCACACGTGAGCACTTGCAAGGTACCAGTGTAGATTAATTGTATCCACCAACTGCAGCTCACAGTGACAGATCTGTTAAGTGAATCCCACGTTTTGATACGTGATGTTACAAAAAGAGTAGTATAAATCCCTTACAGGAACGTGCCAGACAAAGCAGTTTAGACAAACAGATGCAAGTCAGCTTGTCTAGGTATTTATCTTGCTTTCTAAAGTTGAATTTAATACGGGGAAATTTGTATCTTTCTTTCTATTCAAACATGATTTTCTACAGGTTCCAGATGGCAGAAATGCTATGAAAACTGCTAATGCCAAGAAAAAACAAAACAAACCACCAGCTCCCATTCTAACAGTCAAGATAATGCTTTTGATCACAAGTAAAAACCCCAAACCATTACAGAATTTCCAGACCCAAAGGACTTGGGTATGGAAGAAATTCAGAGAACTGCTGTCTGTACTCACCTGTTCCAGGTCCCGGACCATTTCATCCTGGTTGCAGTTAAAAATCCTACTAAACAGCTTCACAATCTGCTTATCATTCAAGTTGTACACTATTTTAATGACACCTGGTAACAGCAGCTTAATGGTCAGGTACACATCACCATGAAAACCATCTGGGGAAAGAAAAAGCAGAGACCATTTTAGCTGTGATAATTTATTTTCACACACAGGCTCTGGTTGTTTGTGCCCATTTGCATGACCCTGGGGATAAAACCCACAGCTAGGGCTTCCTCTTTGCACCATTCTGCCCTGCTTCATGTGAAAGGAGATTTTTTAAGGGAAATACCTACAATTTTCCTCCAAATCTCACCTCAGCACTAGATTTGGCACCTAAAAACGTTCCCTACAACACAGTGAGACATTCTTGTCTGAATTTGTTCTTTAAACAGTTCACTTTGCAAGCATTTTCTCCACAGTGCAGAAATCACCACAGCACAGCAATCTGATTTTATTTCACCTTTCCTTCTGAAATAAAAACTGTGAGGTTGGTTTTGACAGGGCCTTCATACAGTGGGAATTCCAAGCAGGAGCCATACCTCCTGCAGATCCCTTCTTCAGGAAGTCCTGGATGATCTGTGTTTTCACATTGTAGCTTGGCTTTTCAGCCACCATGGCACAGAGTTTGCGGAACTCCCGCAGCAAACAGTCCTTGTGCTTCGGATCACACCTGGCTGCAGACAGGCTGGACTTGTGGGAGGAGTCTGCAGAGACATCTTCTGAATTCTTTGGCTTGGCTGCATCAAACACATAACAAGTTGCTTTTTTAACAAGTACAATACAGTGCAAATTCTAAAGCTACCTCTGCTTGGCAAGCTGAGAGCAATCCCAGCATGCTGACAAAGCTTCAGAACTGACTAATGGGTGCTATCCCAAAATTTGTGACTTATATTTTATTACTATAAAACAATTAAACTATTTTTTCATTATTCTTTACATTAAACCAGAATTTCTTGGGCCTTAATTCTACCAGACAAGTATGACTAAACCATGGTGAAAAGGAATTCCTGCTGGCAGATGCCTCAGTTTTATTTCTACTTTATAAGCCTTTGCTCTTCATGGCAAGATGTTTCCATAAAATCATTTCTGAAATGGAGGGAAAATGTCTCCATTCTGTTTTCTCTCCTAACATCAACATTCCTACAGGTGGTGATCTTTTTGGCTGTGTTGTGGCCACCTGTGCTCTGGATGGTTTGGAGCTGCAGGTCAGTGTCAGGTCAGTCACACACCACCTGTCCCACTGGCAGCTGCTTCCAGGACAAGCTGCTGAAGGGTAAGAGTTCTCTCTTCTGTGAACACAACTGGGAATCCCCCACAACCAGCTTTTTAGAGATTCTGAGCTCCACTTTATCCCTTCAGTTTGACTGGAATTGTCCAAAGGATGAAGTCAGTTGGAGTCAGGGGAACACCACCCTGACATTGGGGGTTATGGCAGAACCTTTGTCTTCTTGGGAATAACAGAAACTCCAACATCTTTCAAGATGTTCTTTCAAGACTGACAGTGTAAGAAAGCACTGACAGCTTCTGGCAAACCAGAATTTCAAAAAACTAATTAAGACTAAACCATCTATAGGTAGAAAATTGATCTGAGCCAAGTGAAAACTGATTTCCCAGAATCAGTTTCTCAGGTCCTACCTGTGAAGCCAGAGAACTTCTTTGGTGATGGATTGGTAAGACCAAATGGATCTTTTGTGGTCAGCTGTCCTGTGGCAGTGAGCTTAGCCTGGACTATCACCTTTTTCTTCGGGGTGCCTGAAGTCTTGGAATTGGCTTCTGCAAACCAGAAAGGTTCAAATAAGCAGTAAGAAATAATCTCATACACCCCTCAACATATTACCTGTGACATACTTCAACAGAGGCTTAAAAGAACTGGGAACTGGAGGACAAAAAAAAAAAAAGAATGGATGCTTTTTGGTTAACAAAACTTAAAACATAATTTACTGAAGATTGTGGAAAGTGGAAAATAAGTGATGCTTCCTCCTGGGATTTACCTGCCTATGAATTCAATCACTTAGATCTTCTGCACAATCAGTTGTGACAAATTAATCAAGAGGTGCCACTGTAGAAGGGGCTACTTCTTCCCTTTCCTGCAGGGCTGAGACAGAGATTGGAGCAGCACTGCCCACTGTGTCCCTAAGCCATACAAATACATCCATGAGGATTGTGTGGTAAAGGCACACCTGGGTGGCAATCTGTGGCATACCTTGAAAGGAAGCAGAAAAGTGACACAGATGCTGCTTTGTGCCTCACCTGAGATGTGTTTGTTGATTAATTCTTTGTCCTCATCTTGCAGCTCTTCCCACCCCTCCAAGTCTGTGATGTCTTCGATTTTCTTGGTGGTGGCCCGGGCCTTGTCCAGCTTCTCAAACATGCACTTGACATGGTACCACTCCTTCATATCCCCACCAGACTCCGTGAACGGGTTGGGAACAATCTTCCCGATGCGACACACTCCCTTCACGATCTTCTCCTTGCACTTCTTGCACCCGGCGGTGCCGCGCTTGGCGTAGTCCACGCAGTACCTCTGCTCTGCCATGTCCGCCGCGGCCGTGCAGGCTGGGCGAGGAAACGGGGGCACGGGGAAAGCGCCCTGCGGGGACACGGGCTGTGACAGCAGCTGGCACCGGCGCCTGGAGCCGGGTCCCACACAGCAGGAAAGGGCTCTGGGCAGGGACCCCCGAGTGCGGGGACAGAGCAGCGCTGCGGCCCTGCCGAGGGCCCGGGCGGAGAGTGACAGAGCCCCGCAGCCCGTGGGCATCCAGGCCGCGTGGGGAGAGCTGCGGGAGAGAGAGACACGGGCTGAGCTCCTGCCTTGTGTCCGCCGGGAGCCGCGGGGACCCAGCGCCGCAGGCCCACCCCGCTCCTGCCCGGGACCCCCCGGCAGCCCCGACCCACCACAGCGCCCCGGGTCCCCTGCTCACCCCCTGAGCCCCCTGCTCACCCTCGAAACCCTCAGAGCCTCCTGCTCACCCACAGCCTCCCCAGAGCCCCCTGCTCACCCTCGGCACCCCCACAACCCCCTGCTCACCCTCAGCCCCCCCAGAGGCCCCTCCTCACACTCAGCCCCCCTACAGCCCCTTCTCCCCTCACACACCCACCCGCTCCGGCCGAAGCTTTCC
>JAWWLZ010000050.1:6129982-6144961 GCA_035041345.1 Poliocrania exsul | reverse complement strand
GCCAAAACACCAGACAGGGAGAAAGGACTTGCAAGGGGCTCTAAGTGAATGTACCTTGCACTGGGCAAGACAGTTTACCTTCCAACTGCCTCTCAAGGCTTCACAGCCTCTAATTTTCTTGTCTTACTGCCTTGAACTTTGTTTACTCTGGAGACATTTGGAGGAGATGGCTTTGAGTGTTTCTCAAACACTGAACAGCAAGGGCTGGATTGGGATGTGTGAATTGCTGAGAGCCTTAAGTGACAGCTGCTGTACTTGTGACCCTTGGGTGAGGAAATTAGAGCCTGTGAAACCTCTAGAAAGGCTTTCCAGCACTTTATTTACTTTGCCCAGGTTCCCCAAGGCTCACTCAGAAATGTGCTTCTGAGGACTGTTTCGTGCTCACATGTTTACAGTGCAATGGAGTTAAAAGCACTTGGGATTTGCCTTGCTGCTGGAAAAGCTGGGTGGGAAGCCAGGCTGCCTTGAAGGCTTTTTAAACAGGATTAAAGCTTTCTGTACTCTGAGAATAGGAATGGGAGGGCTTTTGCCACACTGCTGTTTGATCAGAGAGAAGGAGGTTCCATGGCTTGGATTAGCTGTTATCCTGCTGCAGGGGCAACCTCATGGCGTGGGGGAGGATAAATATATCTGGACTTTTCCAGTGACATTTCTCTCTGTAGACAGCTTTAGGATTCCAAACTGAGCCCTGACAGAGAGGGCAGCAGTCCCTGGAGAACAAAGAGGGACACTGTGCTTGAAATAGGAATTTTGTCTTCATAACATTGGTCCTCCTCCCTCAGCAGATTACTGCATCTTGGAGGAAGGTCCCAGCCCTCCAGGGAACCTTTCTCATGTGTCCTGTGGATGGAGAAGGTGATTCTCTTCCCTATCAGAAATTCTGAGGTGATTCTTAATTTCCTCTGTGATGAGAAATGTCTGTGCTCCACTCAGCACTGCTGGACTCCTTGGGGAAATGACTTTTCCTTGGGGAATGTGCTGGTAACTAAATTCCAGAGCCAAAGCCCTTCCTGGGCATCAGGGTTGTATTTCAGTCTTGTTCCAAATCAGCTCTGAGGTGGTGAGTTCTGGATGTTCCTGACAAAAAGACTTTGGCTGTGCTCAGTTTTAGAAGAATAAAATCTGGGAGATGGAGTCTGATTCCCTGCCCTGCAGGTGACTCTGTGACCTTGGATAAGTCCTGCTTGAGATGGGGTGGCTGAGATGAGAGCTTAGGATATTTTTGTTAACAAAAAATGATTGCATAGGCATAGGAGAAATAAACAAATAAGTGATCCAGGAAATTTTGTCATTTTTTTAATCTACCAGTACCTGGAAGAAAAAAAAAATCAAGGAAACTTGGCTGTAGTCCCTATTCACTTAATCCTTTTCTCCTTGACAAATGCTGTGAATTCTCTATGCTGAAGCATATTCTTCAAGAGAAGCCAGGCTGTTAGTACATTAAGAGGCAATTTAATATTGAATGCACACTGAAGAAGCAGAGTTCTTGACTAGAAAGCAAACAGGACCAGAAAGGGGACACAAATAAATAAAGCAAGCACCAACCTTTTCCCAAGTCTCACCTTAAATTCCCTTTTAAATAAAGGTAAAGCTGAATCACCATTTCCTGCTCGAGGAACTCCTGCTACTTTATCTCTGTGTAAATGCAAACCAGGCTGAGCTCTGGAGCAATGCTCGGGTGATGTGCTGTGCTCTGACAGCCCCGGGGCTGCAGGTCCTTCTCCTCTCAATGCAACCACAGCCGAGTGGGTGGTTTTGCTGTCCCACAAATGCCTCAGGCAGGTTTTACCCACCATTTCCTGCTGCCTAATTCATGCAAATAGTACACTGATAATTGGGATTTGTTGTTTTACTTCAGAGCACTTGTTTGCTGCGAGGTGGTTTGCAAACAGATTGGGGTGAGGGGAGAGTGGGGATAACAAATATTAAAGCTCCACCCTCACCGTGTCAGCTTTAAGGATAATGGAACATCTTCTCATGTTGACATCCTGAGCTCTGCCTGTTCCACCCTGTGTCCCATGGTGACTTGTCCTGTCTGCAGGTAACAGCTGGGTGAATACAGCTCCAGGACTGCCAGCTGACTGTGTTCTGCTCTCAGCAGCAGGAGTGGAAATCAGAGCCATCCTTTTCACAGGGCTGACCATGCTCTCAGTTCCAAAGCTGCAAACTTGGGGTATAAAAACTTGCAAGTTGGCTGGGAAAAATTCTAAATTACAATGCTTGTTGCAGTGCTTGCCTCAGTCCTGGGAGTTGCACTAAAGCTACCCACAAGGATTCCTCCTGTCTGCAGCACACTGTGGTGCCCAGCACTGCTGGAGATGCTCCTGATTTCAGTGGGGTCTGGTTCACCTGGCTGTGGTGTCTGATTCAGTGCTAAACACACTTCACTCTCCCAGCCTGGCATCTCACACCCAACACTCACCTTTCAGTCCTTTAGCAAACATCTTTGTGCAAAATCTCTCCATCTCTCCATGGTATCTCTCCATACCTCTCCATATCCAGAGGCATCCAGTGCTGTCCTGACATCCTTTCCCCACGTCTGAAGCAACTTTTCCCTTAAGCAGCTCCTTCCCAGGGCAGGCAATTCCCTGCCAGTGGCTGGAGCCATGGCTTTGCCAGAAAGTGTTGGCACTTCCTAGAGAGCCAGAAAGGCTTCACTCTGGTCTGTGTCTGGCATTTCTGAGCCTCTTTTCTATCCAAAGGGTGTGTTCCACCCCTCCAGAGTCTGAGGGAATGGTGAGATTTGAGTGAGTGCAACAGTTCATGTCGTGTTAGTGCTGTGCACAGGGTTTGGCTCCTTGGCCTGACACACAGCACGACTCTGTGTCATTGCAGCTGCCTCAAGCTTTCCCATCTGTTCCCTGTCCCCCTTATTGTTATCCTGTAGCTGGGAAAGGAATGGCAAGATTGTGGAGGCTGAATTAACCACTAGTGATGGGAATAGGTAGATAAACAGGGTCCCCTTCCATTGCCTTAGCCAGGGCAGAATTCCTTTAATGCCAGCTAATTCCTCCTAGGCCAATGCTTTTCCCTGTCTCCTCCTGTCTGTGAGCAGATACAAATCATCCCACTGCGCTCTGTGGGTTTAACTTCATTACAGAAAGTGTCCCTGCCGAGAGCCAATGCCCTTCACAGGTGCTGAGGGAGAAAAACGCCTCTGAAATAGCCCATCTGGTAAATGTACTCTGATTACTTCCCCCTTCCCTCCCTGCCCTCATCACTAAGAAATGCCCAGTCCATTTCCCTGAGCACGGGGCTGCCTCAGCAGTGCAGCCTCCACCAGAGCAGAAAGCAAAGAAGCTTTTTTTTAATTCTTGTGAAGGAAGAAATCATGTTGGGAAATTGTGTTTGGATGCAGGGAAGGGGCAGGAAGGGACAGTGGTGTGTTCTGTCAGTGTGATGGGCCAGCAGGTTTAGAGCAAGCCATGAAAAAATGCTGAGATAACACAACTGCCTTTGGTCATGCACATGCCCCAGGCACTGCACTGTGCAGCAGAAAGGCAGAGCAGCCCTCAATTTCCTCTGCTTGCACAGGGCTTTAAAGCTCCCCAATTGTTCAGGGGATATGGCTTTATCTCTACCTCAGAGAAATGTAGCCCTGGTCTTACAAATGGGTCTGGAATAGGAGCTGTTTGAAAGCCTGTTTGGTGTGCCAAGAGTGATTTTGAAACGAGCAGAAATCAAGATATGACTAAGAGATAGCTAAATGAGGAAATTAGTTGGTTATGTAGTCCAAAGCTCTGCAAAACATTTATGCTGTGAAATCAGATGCCAGCCCTCAGTGCTGTGGATCAGGTGTTCTCAGGACTCTCCCAGAAGGGCAAAGGCAGGTCCAGGGAGAGGTGTTTGTGATGTGGGTGAGGAAGGAGAAGGCTGGAGGGGAAGGTGCTGTGATACACGTGATAGAAGCACTGCCAGGTTCAGCTCTTTACCCAACAGGCAGGATGAAGGTGCAGGGCCAGGAACATCACTGGCAGGTCTCCTGGTGCTTTCAGGGGCTCTGCCAAGGGGGTTTCCTGCATTTCTTGCAGAGGGGACACATTTCAGGCATTCTCTTCACAGGCATTGCTGAGCAAAACCAGATGCAAGGGATAGCAAGAGGAAATCTCATATTTCGGAGTGGTGTGATGTCATTGCACAGTGTGAGCAGGTCAGTGGGAGAATAATGTGTGTGGAGAGCAGCTGAGATGTGCTGGAAAGGAGAGCAGAGCAAATATTTGAGAGATTTGTTCCCTCACACAGCTCCTCAGGGCCAGGGCTGGCACTTACCTTGAGTACAGTGGGGCTCGAGTTTGATCATTACCAGGATAATACAACCAACATGAGACTGGTTGGGATATGTGAACACAGAAAAATTAGATATTATTTTCTAAAGGAGCCTGTGAAGTTGTAACATGCATGTGTGTACACAAGTGCTGAGATCCTTACCAGCTAAAAACCAGTAGAGCCACCACTTAGCAGGGGAGAAAACTCTCTCTGATTCCTTCCCTGCTTCCCACAACTGCTGTCCTGTGGCCAGCTGGTGACAAATTCCAGGTCCCAGTCTGCCACCTCCCACAGTGAGCACCTGAATCCACACAGTGTGTCTCCATGCCTTGGTCATCCCAAAGCAGCGCTTCCAACCACTCTGGAGTGGTGGGCACAGAGGGAAGGAAGGCAGCACCAGGAATGGAAGCACAGGAGCTTCTCTGCTTCTTAACTCTTGTAGAACTGTCAGGAACCACCAAGAAGTCCCAGCTCCTCTAACTTAGCTCCACCTTGGAGCCTGAACTCTCTTTATTCCCCCCTGCCCTCCCCAAGCACAGCTCAGGGATTTCCCAGGAGGATGCGTCTCCAAGGGGACTTGGCACAGGCTGTCGTGGTGCCACTGCAGTGAAACAAATATTCTTGTTTCTGTTTCCTGACCTTCACCAGCCAAACCATTCCCTCCTCTCCCCTCTTCCCTGCCCTGGCACTAACTGTGTGTGCACATAAAAGCTTAGTGAATGCTAATCAGGATAAATGTAATGGTGTTTCTAGCCCTGTGAACACATGCTTTATGACTATTGTGGGGTTTGGGTTTTTGGTTTTTTTTGAAGGTTTTGTTTTCTTTTTTTTTTTAAATAAAAAGGTCCCACGGGGTTTTTGTTAACATAATTGTTTTGAGCAAATTTGAAATATTTGAAAGCTTTTAAGTGCCTGTTATATATACATCCAAGGTTTGTCTTGGAACATGCTAGGTTGCAATAGACATTTTCCAATTAAGTGAAACAGCAGTGAGGATAATGGGTTTATGGAAATGGAAGAGCCATGCTGGAGGGAGATGGAAAGCCAGAAAGCATTAATCTTAATAGGATCCTTTTTTTTGGTTAGATTTGCATTTTTTAAAAAACTTTATAAACATTTCCCTAGGCATGTCTCTGGCTCTGCAGTGGAATGTTCTGTATCCAGAGAATCTCTTCCTCTTTTTTTTTTTTTCTCATTTACTTTAAAGTTTTCTCCTCTTTTTTTTTTTTTTTACTTATCCTTTCTCTCCAAGAAATCCTCTGCCCAATCCTTTCTGCAATGACAGAGGCTCGTGCACACAAACAGTCATCTGTCACTTTAACTGAGCATGCAGTGTGGGAAATGGGGAATTCACAGCCTTCTGCTCTGGAAGGCAGAGTAACCCTCCAAAGAGCCAAACCCTCCCTCCCTCCCCTCCCTCTGCCTCTCAGAAAACCTCTGGGAGAGGTCTGGGCTCTGGTCCAGTTCTGCAGCCCAGTCACCTTGGGCCAGGCTCCTCCCTCCTGTATGGCGAGTAAATACCTTTTCCAGGAGGCTTCCTGGTGAAATATGCAGGATCCAGGGGGGAATCAGTGCCTGGGACTGGCATCTTTCTGTGCCCCTCGAATTTTCAGGCTGTGCCTTGCTGGGTCAGTGCTTGGCTGGGAAGTGCCCACGGGCTGGAGGAGCCCTGTGTGCTCTGAGTCTGGCACAGGGGGGTGGAGAGGAGCTCTGCTGAGGGGACATCCCTTCCTTGGGAGGAGGCTCTTGGAGCTGATGGTGGGATCAAAGGGGAGTTTGATACATAACCAGAAATCAGGGCTCTGAGTCCTTAGCCAGATTTCCTGGGAGTAACTGGAGCTTGAAGAAAGTAGGAAACCTGTGGGTTGAGATGACACATTGTGCAGAGGGATCGCTGTGCTGTGTCCCAGGAGGGATTCTGGGCTTAACCCACCATGTTCCTCTGCCTATCCACTCTCCCATCATCCCTAAACTGATCTGTGAGCATTCCCATGCCCAGCTCTCACTGCTGCTTCACCCTGATTGTGTGGCTCCCAGCATGGATTTAATTGGGCTCCATCTCTGTAGGAAAGATCCCCTTGAGTCTGGTGAGGATGGTTTTAGTTTCCCTCCTATTCCTGGCTGTAAAAGTGGACTGTGTTCCTTTAAATCCTCTCACTCCTTTACAATTGCTGCTTTGCAGGAAACAATGCTCAGATCTTTAATCTGAAAACAAAAGAGCTCAGACTCCCCCACTGTATTTATCTCTGCCCAAATCAGAAGGGTTGGAGCTTAGACACCTCAAAGGTCTCCCTAGAGGGAGGTGCATTCCAATAGTGGATGAAGGGGTATGTGTATATATAACATTCAGGTTAGATAGGCTTTTGCATGGGAAGGGCCCCCAAGGTACTACATAATTCCACTGTATTGAGGTTCTAATGCTGCACCTGTCAGGGCTGTGTCAGTGTGGTATTAGAGCAGGTCACTGGGGAGAGCATATTGATCCCATCTGTGCCCAGTGTACAGCATCCTCTGCATCCTTTATGTCCAACACATCACTCCTTGCCCAGTTCCCCCCCTCCTCTAACAGCAAAATCTTTCATCCATGAGCCAAAGCAAAACGACTTCACCAGCTCTGATGTCCTCGGGAAATGTGTTGGGCTTCTGCCATGAGTACAGAGCCTCCTTCCACACCCAGGAGCTTTCAAGCAGCAAGCAGGATTAAGACACACAGCCCTGGGCTTTTCTGTGACCTTTGGGTATTTAAACAGTCTTGGCCTGGCTTCATGAATATGAGCAGAATCCTGTCTGCTTTCCAGCCCAGCATGGAAATCCTTGAAATAGCGGGTTTGACTGCTTTTAGATGGCTTTTTTTTGGAAAAGTAAAAAATAGTGCTGCAAGTGGTAATCAGACTTTATGACTTTATTTCCCCCTCATGTTCTGTTTCCCTCTGTTTACAAGCCCATTTTTACTTCTTATGCTCACTGTCAGTGCTTTATTTTATTTTTTTTTCAGGTCTAAAATCCTGCGTTTGTGTGTATGTAATGATTTCAAAGGCTTTCTCCGAGCTGTTCTCCCACTAGAGGGTACTCCTGCTACACCAGCAGTGGCCATCGGCGCTGGACGCGTTCGCAATGCGTCCCTCTGCTCTGGGAGCGGGCTGTTCGCTGCCAGCACAGCCTGGATGTGCTCAGTCGTGCTGCCTCCCTGCTCCAGCAGCCTTGTTGTTGGCTGTGCAGGGGCACACAAATCCCGTAGTGCCGGTTTGGGCTCTCCTATTTTCCCCTTGTTGGCTGCACTGCTCCCGTGTGAGCAGAGATAACTTGTGTCACCTGAGGTTGGTGTCACCTCCAGGGAGCACGTGGAGAACCCCCTACCCCACACACTTTGATTTGAGAATGCCCTAATGGCTCTGTGGTGCTGCAGAAAAAGGATTGCTGCCAAGCTGAGGGGCAGAGTTTGGTGCTTTTGTTTATCAGGGTCAGGAAACAGCAACATTTTACTGGCCACCCTTTTTCAGGCAGGAGATCAGACCATGTGGTCCATTCTGGCCTTGAGCTCTGTTCTTCTCTGGCTGTTGATGGATGTGAGGGCTCCCTTAAGAGCAGATTTATTTGGCTTTCATGTTGCAGACTGCAAAAGGAGCTTTGGGTCTGGCTGGGTCCCCTCCTCTCTCCTCCATGCCTGGATGCCCCTCTGTATTTACGGCTGCCCGTGGCCAGCAGGAGGGATGCAGCACATGCTGCTCTTTGTGCAGCTCTGGGGGCAGCTCTGTCACTGCAGTGTGGCTCCAGCCTCCAGAATGGCACAGCTAGCACGGGGGATTTGGTTTGGGAGAAGCCCCGGATTCCTTCCTCGTGGTGCCTTCTATCAGAGCTCTCCCCCAGAGTCTCACTGCCCTGCCGAGGGTTCCCCTTCACACCTCCCTGCTCTGCAGAGCCACTGGGGTTCCCTCCACACCTGCTGCCTTCCCTTTGAGCATCCTCCTGCCTGTTCACACTGATTAAATGAGCAGGCAGGAATTACAGTCAACCATCCATCACTGCAGCCAGCGTTCCCTCGACCCAGGCAAGATGAAAGAGGTTGAAATCCTTCTTCCCCGGGCCATTCCCAGCAGCCAGGCAGCCAGCTGTGGTTTTCTGGCAGTGCAAATCCAGAGCTGTCCTGGGGGTGATTCTCCTTCCTGAAAGAACCAGCTACACAAAGTGTTGTCTTCAGAGCCATGAGAGTCACAACTCAGAACTGGTAGTTGGTAGAAAGGTCTTACATTCTCAGGAGAGTAAAACATCATCTCTTGCAAAAGAGAGGGCTTGGCATTCTGAGCAATAAATCCCAAACCTGGACCACGAAAGGGAACACCACTGTCCTATCACATCTATCTTGAGCCTCTCCAGAGCAGCTTTTATTTGTATGTGCTGCCCATAGGTGAGTCTCCTAATTGTGTGCTGGCAAACACAGGTGAGAAGGTAATCCAAGACTGGCAAACACAGGTGAGAAGGTAATCCAAGACTCTGAATTCTCCCTCCACTTGAGCATTTTGCCCTCTGCTTGAATCCATAGGCTGTGGGATCTCACAAGAACATCACCTAAGAAGTCATCTCGTGGTGGTTGGCATGTAGTTGTTCTGAAAGCATCAGTAGAGCTGACTCCTCCTCAGATATTTGTGTGGCTGCTGGAAAGGGTTTAAGGAATGACATTCATGAAGCTGGAGAAGAAGTGATGGTGTAACACCCAGCAAAGCCTTCTCTGTTCCCCCAGACTGACAGTACTGGGGCAGGAGAGGCTGTGATGGGAGGCTGAAATGGCACTCTCTGCTCTCCAGGTGTGGAAAGGAAGTTGGGGTGGGAAAAATGGAAAAGAGAGCCTACAAAGGGGATTAACTCACCACTGAGAGTAACTGTTCCTCTCAGAAAACCTGAAGAAAGTAATCTAGAGGCTCAGAATTACAGTAAATTACAGACCTGGCTTGGTCTGGCTGCTCAGAGCTCTCAGCCTGTATTGATTTCAGACCCAGGCTATGAATTGCTGCCAGGCAATGAGCTGGCTGGTGGCTCAGCCCTTACGTACTCCCCTGGACCCGATTCCTCTCTTGTCCCAGTTCCCATCAGTGGCTGTGGGTGCCATCAGTCAGTCCAGCTGAGTGGGGAACGACTCTATTCCACCACCATGTAAACCCACAGCAATTTCACAGATGCTGTAACAGCCCTTTCAAGCAAGGAGCTGCCTTTTCTCTCTGATTCCTGGTCATTACTCAATATGTTCCTGAAAGCAGCAGGACATCTTGAAGCTCAGTTGGAAGGAGGAATCTCTATTTCCTTCTGCCACCCCCAGACACGCACACCGAGGGCTGAGCTTCTCCTCTCCATGTTCCTTCCTGCTGAGAGCACATCAGTCTGGGAGTGTTGAGGAACACCTCAGCCCACCTTGAGCACACTGAGCTCTGGAGGGCTGTTCTGCAAACCAAGCTCTGTTTGTTTGTTTGTGCAGCCCATGGCAATTAGGACAAGCTGAACTCTGTGTTTCTCAGGGCAGGGCTGTGCTGCTCCTGAGGACACAGAGCTGCTGGAAACCTCCCCAGCCAGGAGTGGGATCAGCTGGGTCTGGCAGGCCTGGCTGTTGGTGCTGACAAGCTGCTGCTTCTCCAACAAAAGGGCCCAGAGCTCCCTAATGGAGAGGTTTGGAGAGGGAGGATTAGACTTGCTAATCAGGATGTGTCTGGTGCCCTGTGTTGGGATGGCTTTGTTCCTAGCACTGAGTCATGATGCCCAGGTTAGCAGAGTGTAAATAGAGAGGACTATCCCTTATTAAGAGCTTCAGTCCTGTAATGGAGGCAGCTGCAGCCCATGAGATGTTCTCAGCATCCAGCTTTGTTCAGCTAAAAATCTGTGGGATTTACTCTGCTCTCCAGCTTTTCTTCCCTGATTCTCCCTTGATCTTTCTTCATCATGCTCTGGCATGCAGCCCTTCTGCTTCCCTGTTCTTTCCTTAACCTGTGGTGCCTGTTTTGTGGCTTTTGGTGTGACAGTCTCTGAGCTGGGAGGTTTGTTGCTCCAAGTATCAAAGTTAATGATAAAATACACAGAGCAAACCCAGGAGGGAACGTTTGTGAAAGAGCAGCTCTCTTGGGTGACCAGACAGTGATGGATTCAGGATTTGTTCTCTGGGGCTCAGAGGACCTTGGAGACCAGCAATGGGTGGCTGGGCTTTGCTGGAGGTTTGTACAGTCTGTCTTGGAGGTGTGGAGTGGGAACAAGGCTGGGAAGTGGGCCTGGAAGGGAGAGATGGGAATGGGGACAACAGGCAGAAGGAAGCCAAGCTGCCACTCAATTGAGCTTGGCCAGTGGGGCTTTGGAGTGGAACATGAAAGAATGAGTTTATGGCTTGGGGATAAGCATGGAAGAACAGTGTTTTGAGGTCTACATTTAAATCTAAATCCCAGAGGATGGACAGATCACAAAAGGAAATCCTCAGTACCAACCTAGGGCCTGTGAGGGAAGGGGAGGGGAGGTGAAACTAATGAAGACTGATGTACCTGGAGGGGTGTTTGCTCTTGCTTCCATTAGGTACTGGGACACATGTGAAGAGCCTCAAAGACCCAGAGTAACTGTGGGAGCTCTATCAGGACCTGTGCCTGTGGTTCCCTCCATGTGGGCTGTCACAAATGAAGGGACTAGTGATGGTTATCCCCAATTACCAGGAAACAGCTTAAAAGTTGAGCTCCTTTAAAAAGATGGAGCCCTGTCAAATCCAGCGTGTGCTGTCAGTGTGTCTGCTGAGCTGTTTGTTTGCCTGGTGAAGGGCAAAAATAACGTGAAGCTGGAGATGAAACTAAGCTGAGAAAGGGTTTGTTGTTTTGCTCTCAGTCTCAGCCTTTCCAGGAGCATTCCAGTAGGTGCCAGTCTCACCTTGTGGAGCAGGGAAGGATGGAAACTGCCAGTAATTCTTCACAGAAATACGAAAAAATACTGCACAAAAGGGGGTGGGGGGAAAAATGAAAGCCTATAGGAAAGACCTCTGTTCTCTGGGATGCTCACTTGATTTCCTTCTCCCTGCTCAGCAAAGTTTATCTTGGGCTCGGCAGCACAGACCCATCTCCCCCCCTGCTCTTTAATTAGTGTGTAGTAAAGGAAGAAGGTGTTGGGGGAAGGAAAGGGAAATGGGATATTGTGTTTTGATGCCCCAATGGGTAGAAAACTGCATGGTTTCAAAATATGATAGTTAATGCTTAATCTGACAGACTGTCTCTTATCAACAGGCTGTGTGTGACACCCCATTACGTGATAATGGAATTCTATATGGAGACCACAGGAGACCCAGTTCCATTCAATTAACTTACAAAACAGCAAACCTCTGAAAGCATCTTTGTCTTCTCTTCTCCCCACCTCTTTCTCTCCTTCTTTTTTACCCTGAGAAAACGAGAGAGTGAATATTTCCATTTTGTTTTGTAGAGGATTAGTACCAACTAATAGGATTAATATCCCAAGTTGTGTGGCAAATGGAACACTGTTAATAGGGTGATTATTAGGGAATTATATGGAGGGGCAAAAAATTAAAGCAGTTGAAAGAAAAGCATCTCTGTGTTGGAGAGACTGCCAGTGCTGTACAACATCCAGCTGCTGGCCTGCCCGTTCTGGGTCACACTTCTTTATTTCTCAGGTTTGCTCTGCCTCTGGGATTGACTTCCACAGCAGCACAGGGCAGGAAGCAATTTCAGAGGCTGGAAATGCTGGATGCAAAGAGCTGGTTTCAGTTCAAGGGCTGGTTACCAGGACCCTGAAAGGAAAAGGAATGAAAGGATTTACAAGTACCAGAGAGCCAACATTTCCACTGGCATCCCAGGATGCCTTCCAGCCATGAACAGACTTCTGCTCATGATGAATAACTCCATCCCTCCCTCTTGTGTCCTTGCTCTCTGGTTGGATTGGCTTTTCCCATGGGCTCTGTTCACAGCCATGGTCCTGTGTCTGAGTGGCTGTGTCCTCTGGGAATGTTTGGCACTTGAACACTGGTGGCTCTGTAAGACATCCTGGAGAACTTCAGTCTGTGAGAGCCTGCAGAGCCAAAGAGAGCTGGCAAAAACCTTGTGGTGGCTGCGTGCCAGTGGTGTAGTGGTTGTGTGCCATTGCTGGAGGGGGTAAGACAGGCACCTTCTGCAAACCAAGGGTGGAAAGGCCTGGAGCTCTGCTAGGAAAGCACAGAGTCCTCAGGAAATCAAAGTACACTCCTTTGTTTCCCAAACCCTGACGGCCTGTGTGGGGCACACCCACCTAAAAGCACGTGTGAGAGTGCAGGGCCTCAGGGAGGGGCTCCTGGCAGGCAGGTTTCAGCAGCAGCCCAGGTGATGCAGGGAGATTTCTTCTGACATCTGTCTGAGAGAGTATCCTTATGCTCTGCATAAATCCTCCTCTCCCGGGCCTCAAACCGAAGGCATCCACAGCAGTGGATGGTTCCTGGGCAGGGGACTGGCAGGAAGGGCTTTCTGCCTGATAGGTATTATCCCAACCTCAGCATTTCCAAATCCCTGGAGGTATTTAGGCTGCACCTTCAGAGGCGTTTGCTGTAGGAGGCTTTGTCTGAGCAACTGATAGGGATTTGTTCCCCTGAACTGGATCCCCATTACACCATGAGTCACTACTATTTATATCAGCTGTCGATCTCTCCCTGTGGCAGCTATTTCTGGTTACCTGCCTCATATTCAGCAGAGATTTAGCATCTTTTTCTTAAAAATCATTCTTTAATCGAACCTGCTTTTAATTCTTTTTCAAACATTTTTTATCTTAGTTTGTTTTTCGGCGGCTGATGAGCTGCCTGGAGTTGAGTTGCCCTCACCTGCTTGTTGTTCTGCTGAAAAAAGGATATCCAATGCTTCTTTCAGCAGGTTCAGCTTTGTCTGAAAGAGTACTTTGCCTCAGTGAGAGTGTCATGCCATCTCGAAATGAAAGGCTACAACAAGAAACAAAGCACTTTGCATCAAACAGGCATTTTAAACACTGTTGAACTGCAATCCAGGGTGGCAGGTTCACTTTGTTTATGGCCCTTGATACCCCAGGAACTCTTCAAGCAAACAGTGAGTAACCCATTCTTGTAAGGAGATCAAAAAGGACCCACCTCTTTTATTGCAAAGAGAAGGGAAATGGGCCATGTGAAAGGCTCAGCCTCAGCTCTGCTGAGGAAAGTGGTGGCAGAGCTGAGTCTGACCAAAATCTCCTGAGGCCCATTTGGATGCTCTACCCACAGGGCTGTGTCTGTGCTCTGCTCTCCCTTCCAGATTTCCCTGTGCACACTCAAGAGTTTCCAATCCATCACAATCAGTTAAAAATCCCACAATCATCCCCCTATCTTTTACCAGGACCAGAATTTTCCTTTTCTTCCCCCACATCCAAGTCAACTAAGGGATCTCCTTCCTGCCTTGGGCTCTCCCTGTAGCAGAGCTGGGTTGGAAGCAGTTGTGGAGTAGCTGTGTGCACTTCCCAGAAGGAGAATATCCTCTGTGCCCTGCTGGGGATGCTGGAGCACAGCTGGCTCTCTGTGTTGCACCAGGCAGGACACACCTGGGTGGTGGTCCCTGGTTTGCAGCTGGGCCAGTCGAGGGCAGGCACTGGGGACACAGGAACATCCTGAGGGGCTCAGCCAGTTGGACTGTGAGCCCTGATGCTGTCCCAGAGAGGTCTGAGGAGCCCCCTCTGCTCATGCACAGAGCCAGCAGCTCTGAGGCAGCACTTGCAGGAGCAGCAGGATGGTGTTTTACCTTCACCTCCATGGAAGGTAAAAGTCTACGTAATTTACAGATGAGTTCCCTTATGCCAGGCTATGAAAAAAGTCTTCAGAACACCCCCAAGGTTTCCATTTAATTACCAATTGCAGCTGATTTCACAGAGCAATTTTTAAGCCTCCAGCAAGGCCTTGTGGCAGTTCTTTCATCTCTCAGGCTTATTGGGAAAAGCTGTATTAAACGTCTTTTAATCCTGCCTTGGATGCTCTACCTTTGATCACCTACAATTTTATACATCTGTGCTCAGGCTCACGTTCCTTCCTACGTGCTCCCCCATCCAAAAGGCTTTAAACTGTGCCAGTTGATTAGAAAGTCTCTCCTGACTGATATAAAGCATCTTGCAAACTTGACTGAAACACCCTGATAGCTAATGATCATCCAGAGGGGCTGGGTGATCCAGGCATATGTTTTAGCAGTGCTGGATAAGCTGATGAATGTCAATTCCTCATTTATGTTTTACTCCCTATTTTCCTCCTAGAGAACAAGTTTCTGCAGGAGGAATGGAAACAGTAAATGCCCTTGCATGAAAAGTGAGAGCTTTAGCCAGGTTTGGGATGAGATGCTTTTATGTGTTCATACAACTTCAGGCTCAGTGGAGTGTGGGATGTAGGAATGTGGGATGTAGGAATGTGGGATGCAGGAATGTGGGATGTAGGAATGTGGGATGTAAGAATGTGGGATGGAGGAATGTGGGATGGAGGAATGTGGGATACAGGAATGTGGGATGGAGGAATGTGGGATGTAGGAATGTGGGATGCAGGAATGTGGGATGCAGGAATGTGGGATGTAGGAATGTGGGATGTAGGAATGTGGGATGTAGGAATGTGGGATGTAAGAATGTGGGATGCAGGAATGTGGGATGGAGGAATGTGGGATGTAGGAATGTGGGATGGAGGAATGTGGGATGCAGGAATGTGAGATGTAAGAATGTGGGATGTAGGAATGTGGGATGTAAGAATGT
>JAWWLZ010000050.1:6105415-6116308 GCA_035041345.1 Poliocrania exsul | reverse complement strand
CTGTGGTGCTGACAGGCTTCCTGGGAGCTTCCAAGGGTTAATCTGCCAACAACCTTGCCCAGGAAAGCAGCTGCAGCACCAGGTTTGTGTGCTGCTGTTGCATGGCCTGTGTGCTGGTCTCTGGCAGGTCACATAGGAAAGAGTCCCTCAGATATTTCTCCAGCTTTTACATCCATCCTTCCTGTTCAGGCTCCCCTTTTCCCCCTAAAGCTGTCCTTTGTCTTGCAGCAAAGCCTTTCAGCTGGCACTGGATCTCTCCAGGCATTTTGAGGATTGTCATCACTGTGTTCCACCCAGGCAGCTTTTGGCCATTGTTCTCTGGATTCACAGTTCAGCTCATTTTCATCTCCATCCAAAACAGGGAACTAAATACAGAAGTGCAGCTCCTCTATTAATATCCTCTGTGCTGTGGTAGGACCGAGCTGCCAGGTGCTCTGCTTTGTGCCTGGGGAGGGAGACTATTGTTCCACTGAGCTCGAAGCAAAAGCACAGAGAGAAGCCAGATTACTTGGGAGAGTTGAAAAATCAGCTTTGGTTTCCTAAGCCTCAATCCAATCTTTGATCCATCAGGCTGTGCTGCCTGTTAGCTTGGAACTGCTCTCTTCCATGAGGGCTGGGGCTGCCCCCCTGCCATAAAATGGGAAGCTCTTGATGTCTGACTCCAAACTTTCACTGCCTCAGGCCTCTCCTGAGGGTGCTTCTATTCCAGCAGCCCAGAGCCACTCATTTTTAAATTTTTTTGCACAGGTTTTATACCAGCCAGAGGAATCTACTTGACTCTCTGCTGTCAGATTCGTGCTTCGAGGGTGAACATCCTCATTACTGTTGGGCTCCATGGAAGGGTCTGAATCACAGATTTATTTGCCAATTCCATGACCAGTCCTTTTCCTTACCTCTGGTGTTTGGATCTGACTGGATTTGGGCTGGTTTAAATTGGTTGGCATCGCTCTGTTCCATGAAAAGGCAGCTGAAAGGTGGCAAGTTCTCACTTGGCATGGATCCTGTTGGATGTGGGCCCAGTTCACTCTGGTGGTGAGTGACCACAAATTTCCTGACTAATTCCTGAAACAAAGAACCTCTCAGAGATGCACAGCAAACCCACAGTGCCCTGAGCAACCTGCCTGTCCATGCTCTTCCCAAAGACTCTCTGTCTGTGGTAGAGGCTGTACAGTCTCACCAATGACACTTTTCTGAGTGGAAGAGCTCTCATTCCCAAGCAGGACTTGTGCTCTGGGTTTGGAAATGCTTGATGGATGCTCCACACTGGAGGGGTTTCCACCAGCAGGACCTTGATCTGTTGGCTGCAGCTCTCAGAGGTGTCTGAGAGGGATTAAAGAAGGTTTCACTCAGGAAAATGAGGTGTAGTCTTAAAGCAGAGCGAGGGTGATGGAGCTCAGAGCAGCTCCTGAAGGCCTCCCATCAGCTGCCTGAAAATTACCTTTTCCCTTGATAAGATTAGAGACAAACAAATAGAAGAACACCCCAAGCATTAAGAATCATAATCCTGAATTCACTCTGAGAGCACACTCTGATTTGAACACGCTGGAAGAACACTAGAACTTTTTTAGGTTAATAATTAATTGCATGTTTTTAATTAGAAATTACTGTTGCGTCCACATGGAGTTCTAGCACATTGCATCTTATTAAAGCTGTAATTGGAATACGTTATTTATTTGCTTCTTTTGTTAGTGTTCATATTTCTGGCTCCTCAGGTCACTAGAGCTGCACAAGAAACTTGTTTAAAATGAAATGCAGCAAACTCCCAACAGGAAATGTTCCTGTATGGTAGTAATTGTTCTTGTTCCTCTGTGTTCCAGCTTGGTACTTGGAGATGTGGGGGATATTTATGTGCTGTCTTTGCTCGTGGCTGAGGCTCAGCTGCTCACCAGGAGCTCCATCAGTCCGGGGCTATCCCATGTCCCTTCTTCTTGAGGAGGGATGTTTAGAGCTTACTCATTCCTCTAAACCCTGTGGGAAGGTTTCTGGTGCTCATCACCATCTCCACTGTTCCTTCTGGCCCTTCTGCATCCCCTCCTCTTATTTCAGCTTCTGGAGACAAGCCCAGATGTAGAGCAGAGACTCAATGCAAGGAAAGCTCTGCTTCATGTCCAGTCCAGGCAACCTGGAGAGCTCTTGTGCTGGCTGGGGGGGATTGAAGAGCCTGGGAAGAATGATTTGTGTGGCTCAAATGACTGCTGAGGTCAGCCCTAAAGATCAGGCAGATACAGCAGGACAACTATGCTAAGGGAAGAAGAAAATCAAGCTAAGTGTGGCTGGAGCACTCACAACTGAGCAGAGTGGGAAGAGAAAGCAAAGAGAAGGCAAAGAGAAGGCAAAGAGAAAGCAAAGAGAAAGCAAAGAGAAGGCAAAGAGAAGGCAAAGAGAAAGCAAAGAGAAAGCAAAGATAAAGCTAAGAGATAGCAAGGGCCTGGGTGCTTCCTAAAAATGAGTGGTCACTACCAGGGCTGGTGTTACAGCCTCTGCCTCCTGGGGCCACTCAGCCCTTTGGGACATACAAGAGGCAGCTGAGGAGGGAGATCATCTCATGGTTTTAGCAAGACAACTGGAAGCCAGTTGTACCTTGTGATGTCAGGGCAGTGTGTCCCAGGTGTGAGGGAGTCCTTGCTGCCTGGTGCTGAGCACAGCCAATATCCCAGGCATTCACTGGTGGAGGTGAATTCCAGCCTGCAGGGGTTTGTGTTGGTTGCTCACGGTGCTGCCATGAAGAGCACAAAGGCTGGGATGGAAAAGTACACGGTGTGTTGTCTGTCTGACCTGATTTCTTCCCTGTGGGGATTCAGTGCCCAAACCAGACAGTGGTTCTGTCACAAGGGAGGGTGGATGTGATGGTGAGAACCAGAGGAGGGTCTGGGAAGGTCTCAGTGAGGGGGAATATGGTCCTTCAGGGAGCAATGGGCTGGAAACATCTTTGGGGTAATCCAGTAAAGGTCTGGGGAAAAAATAAAAGACATCATGAGAAAGAACGGGTTCTCTTTCGGTTATAAACTAAATTGCATTTTGTTCAAGTTGTTCCATTTGTTTCATTATCCACTGAGAGAATTGACTCAGAAATCCCATGTTGCGTAAGAGATAATTCCAAGGACCCTTTGTAGCCTTCTAATCAAAAGTCTGCATGGAAGCTGACACCTCAAATCTGCCCTCATTAAGGCAGTTGAGAGATTACCAGTTGCAGGCCACCCAATTTGCCTGTAAATATTCAAGAAGCTGAAGTAAACTCCACAGATGTGAAAAGCCAACATGTCAAAGCTACAGCAGAACCTTTGGCACACGTTCAGATAATCTTTCGAACACCAGGATTTGGGCTGATTAGGAGAGAAAACCAAAGCAATTTGAGGAAGAGTTGGGGGGAGGAGAAAGGAGTAAATTTAGACAAGAAAAAGCAATTACAGGCTTAAAAGGAATAATAAGCATCAATTAGCAGCAAGTATCTCTGCCCACAATGAAAGCATTTTCTAGTACATACACGGTGGAATAGAGAAAGAGAAAAGAGCTCTGTCAATGAATTGCAGCAGGGATCCCGAGATAAAGGGGAGCAAATGCTGGGGAGATATCAAACAACTACTTGGCATCAGCCTTTTAGAAATTCAAAAGGTGGAGGTTGCCCTGAGCTGAGGAGCTTTCCAGAGACTCGATAAGGCTGCGGGTGCCAGCTGATAATTCCTCCCTCCAAGGAGCCTCCTGTGCTTGGCCAAGCACCAGCTCCCCCAGAGCACCCCAGAGGGGCTGATGGCCTTGGGCTGTGCAGGAGGAGGGTGACAAAGTGCCTGCTCTGTGCTGGCACTGCCTGGCAGGACCCGTGCAACTGCCTCCCGTGGAAAGGGGATGGAGGGAAGGGTTGGTTTGTCCATCTGTTTCTTCCTCGCTGTGGTCCTTGGTGAATGGTTGTGCTTCCTGTGGCTCCAGCCAGGATTTCACGCCTGGTTGTGCCCAGTGAGGAGTTAAGTGATGGGCAGCTGTGCTGAGGAGTCCAGACTTGGCATCTATTGTGAAAGGAGAGCAACGACAGGATTCAATTGGCTTCACCTCTTCTTAGCTGTGTCCCTGTTCCCAGAACAGGCCACTAATTGGATCACACCAGTTAGTCAGTGAGGCATGGCTAATCCTTTTCTGTCTCTCTCCTTCTCTCCTGCCCCAAAATAATGGAGACTAGGGATGGGCCCAGGATTGTGGGGAGCTGTTTTGGGTCTGGAACACTGGTAGTTGGTTTTTTTTTTGGCCTTTCCTTAAGAAGATCTTGTCCATCCCCTTTTCCTGAATAGCAGTAAGTGGCAGAGTTTAGATTTATCTTCTGCTTTGACCTCTTCTGGTCTTAGCAAAGATGTGTCAGGAGCTGTAGCACTGCCCTGGAAATGATCACAGAGTAGAAACTCCTGCCCAGTCAGTCCATTTTGGCAGCCCACCCACACTGTGCAGTTCTGATCTTCCTGTCTCAAAAAGGATCTAAGAAAACAAGCAGGAATTCAGAGAGGGGTTCAGAACTCTGTCATATCCTCTGTGCAAGGGGTGAGCAGGTCCCCCTGATGCCTCCAGCTGAGAGAGCACTGGTGGCCCTGTGTATGAGGAAGGTCTCCAGAGTCATGGGAAGGTGTGCAGGCACTGGGTGTGCAATCCCAGCACAAGAACCAGGAAAGCACCAGGGGAAGGTTCCCCTTGTAGGTGGCAGGATCAAAAGAAGCAAAAGGAGGTTGGTGCTGGCAGAGACAGTTCAGCTGAGGAACTCCCCACTGCAGGGTGGTTTATACAATACTGGGGAATGCCAGACTGATTAATGGAAAAGAAATCTACTTAGAGACACTAAATACAAGGAAGCACTGCCTAACTCTGAATGAGACTGGAATCTGAGAGACTGCTTGGGGGAAAATGGTGTATTTCTGTTAACTCTTGTGCTTTTCCCAGATCTCTCTGTTTGGTCTGAGATAGGTACCCAGATGTTTGGGCTGGCCCAGCTGCTCCTTATCCTTGCACATTTTCCTGCTGCTGTGTTCTAGTGGTAGCAGTCTCCTTGTGGCAGTAGTGGGATTACAGAGCTCTTTTGGAGAAGCCAGATCAGTTTTAGTCTGTGTGGTTTTCTCTGCTGCAGCAGCTGGGGTAAGACAGGTACTCCTGACAGACACTGAGAGCCAACATGGATCTCCCTCTCCAACACACTGCAGTCATTTCTGTGATCTCAATGCAGCCATGATCCTGCTGGCATTAAATGGAGCTGAAAAATATTGGTATTACTGCTCAACAGTAGCTATTTCAAGAGCAGGAACAAGTGAAGGAACACCCCTGATGCTTCAGCTGGCAAACGAGCAATGTAACCCTTTGCTCCCTCCATGCCCAAGGCCCAGTGGGGCTGGACAGCAACCCACAATTAGCAAGGAAAGCAATCAGCAGTGTGGATGCTTCCCATATTTTCCTGTAACTACCTGGAAAATTTAAAAAGTCACATTGTGAGCTGACTCATCCTAATGTGAACAGGGAGCAACTCACTTGAAATCAGCAGCATTACCCAGATCTGTGCCAGGCTGATTTGTAGCCACTGGCATGTTGGCTTGCCCGTGTTTTCAGGAGGCATTTGCTCTGTCCCTTCTGCAAACAGTCCCTGCAGCAGCGCTGGGGCTGCCTCAGGAGGTGTGAAACTGGGGCTCATTAGGATCTTAGCAAATGCCAAATGAGCCATCCTGGCAGTGATTTCTCTCCTTTCCTCCCTGTTATCTAAAAGGCTGTGCCAGGGCAGAATGGGGAGTGGAAAGAGAAAGGTTTGATCCTCTGTTGAAGTTGTTCCCTCTGCACAGAGAGTCTGATCCTGCAGAGCTGAAAATGCCTTAAAAAGCTCGTTTTGGTGCATGTTGAAGGGTTTGACTGAACTGCACAACCACCACGTCATGGGTTCAATCCCCTGTGTGGGCCATTGACTTAAGAGTTGGACTCGATGATCCTTGTGGGTTCCTTCCAACTCAGAATAGTCTGGGATTCAATTTCACTGCCCTGGGACAGGCCTGGGGCAGGTTCAGAGCCAAAGTTGGGCTTATCTGGGAGCGACCAGTGCCCTGCTGGGATCTGCCTGGGACTCAGGCAGCAGCTGACAGTCAGGGGTGGCTCTGCATCAGCTTTTCCATGCTTGCTCTTGTGATGGCCAATGTGCTGAGATGGCAGAAGGGCCTGGCAGGATTGGAGTGGGAGGAGCTCTCTGGGGGCAGAGGAAGATGGGGAAGGGAATGCTTCAGTGAACTAATTCAAAGCTGGTTTTTAATTAAAAGGAAAAAAAAAAGTGAAGAGAAAATGAGATAAAAGTCAAAGACAAGAAAAATCTCCTCAAGGCTGGACAGACCTACCATGCAAATAAGGATTTTAAGTGGAAAATTAAAAAAAATTAGCTATAAAGAAAAGAGAAGCAAGAAAGGAGCCAGCATAAAAATTAAGTTGCTGAGTCAGTTCTGGAAAGAGTTCAGAAGAGAGGCCTTCTTTCTTTTTTTCCTGAATAGATCTTTTTTAGTAAATAATAGATGAAATAGGAACCAATAACACAAGAACGCTGGTGTTTGTGAATGCTGAGTGTGACTTCCCTCATTAAAACAATTTTTAAAGAGACATTTATGGGGGAACTCCCCACCCAGCAGCTGGTGATTTCCAGAGCACTTTGCAGCCACCTGTGGCCCAAGGGCTTGCTGAGTTTCTTTGCCTGTGCAAGTCAGGGATTCTGAGGCTCCTGGGAGAGGGGCAGAACGGGTCAGATGAAGTCCCTGTGACTGTCAGAGCCTTTGTGCTGGGTGTGTTGGAGCATCATCTCAGTGTGAGGTGGAGTGGGAGGGATCTGTAGCACCAAGCTCAGGAAAGGCTGACCAAAGTCCTACTGGAAGCCACAAATCTGAGTTTGGCAGCCAAAAGCTCCCTGTTTGTTGTGTTTGTGGAGCAACATGAGGGGTCTGCCCCCCATCCATGGCTGTGGGCAGTGTTGCAAACCTGCAACCCAAGCCAGCTGTGGTTCAGCTGAGAGAGCCCAGAGCCCACTGTGCCCCGAGGGACAGGCAGGAGACAAGCTCAGCTACATCTCCTGTAGGAGAATTGTCCCCCAGTGCTTCCCTGCTCAGCCAAGAGCACACTGGCTCCAGTCCCAGGGCCTCAGGCAGGCTTTGGTCATAGTGTGAGTTTCCCCTGAGAGGGGTGTCCTGTGAGGAGGCACCATGAGGGTGTTGTCCATCCATCCATAGCCTCTTGCCTGTGGTGGCAGAGAACTGAATCTGCTGTACAGACAGAGAAACAGCTTAGCTTGCTTCTACCTTCCATTTTCCTCCTGGAAGTCTCCAGCAGCAATCCTGAAAGCTGTCAGCCATTCCCAAAGCACCCACTGCAGGAGAGAAGTAAATCCTGTGAGAAGCCAATCTGGCAGCAGCGTTAATAACCAGCCATGCAGAGCCACTAAGTAGGTGGAAGAAGCCTTACAGATTCACAGTTTGCTGTGCCAGGAGAAATGTCACAAACCCCACCCCACCATCTGGCCAACGCTGCCTTTTTCACAAGGCTCCTCCTGCCTCCTCTCTGTCCTGCCTCCAGGTGTGATAACCAAGGTGTTGAGGGAAGAACTCGTGACCTTCAGCAGTGAGAAAGATGTAATATTGCCAAGTCCTGCTCTGTAGTTTCTGTCAGGAGCTCTGCAACAAACTCATGGCTGTGGTTGGGTTTGGTGCCTGCTGGACTTGCTCCTCTGGGACAAGTTGGCTGGGGCATCATCTGCCCCTGCCTGCCTGCCCTTGGTTAGTGGTGGCTCCATCCCCTTTGGGCTGAGCTGAAGTGAAGGGATGTTCCTGGGCATGGAGCCCTTCATCACTCAGGAAATTCCAGCCAAAGGGTGCTGCAATGTGTCTCCTTAGCAACAAAGGCTACTCAAAGTTCATCAGCTCCAGAGCTTTCTCTCCCTCTGCTTTCCAGTGACTTCCCATGCGCTTTGGATCAAGTTCACAACAGTCCTGATCTTCTTGCTGTGCCCTGAGCTCCCATCTGGTGTGTCTGGGACACATCCAACACCTTCAGGAAGGCCCTGAGAGGTGGCTGTGGTGCTTTGGCACCAGAGGGGTCTGTCTGTGCAACAGTGGCACCCTGTCTAGAGTTTATACTCATGCAAAGCAGGTTTTAGCTTTTAAGAACCTTCTCCTCACATGCTTGACAGGATAAAAGGGGTGTGCATGAAACCCAAAGTGACTCCCTCCTGCTGGGCTGGCCTGGAGGTGGCTGTGGGGACCTGCCCTACGACAGGACTGGTGTCTCTAGAGCTGCCTAAACCCATACCAGTGCTTGAGCAGGTCCATGGATGTACAAGCAAAGAAATAAACTGGTGCCCTTCCAGACTTTCCCCCCTGCCCAATATAAATCACCTTTTTTTTTTTTCTTTTAATGAAAAACGTGCCCCAGAATATTACCTTTTAACCATTTTCCTTTTGGGAGACAAATCTGAGTGGAAAACAATCCATCCAGGTGTGACATGAGCTACACTGCAGGCCCAGGCCATCTGGGGCTGTTTGTTATCCCAGAGTGTCCTGTTTGTGTCCAAGTGCCATGAGTTAGTGGGACAGCACTGGGATATGGGGAGGGTGAATCCACTGCTGAAGACACAGCAAAAGCAATTTTCTTCCTCCTCCATCTGTGCAGTAAAGACAACTCACTTTAATCTTTTCTTCCCAGCACAAATTAATCTTCTAATGAAAACAATGACAATATTTGGCCTGGCAGAGTGGGTGGTTATTCATGCAAATGAGATTTGTCTGCCTTCTCCATTTTTTCCATCAACAGAGGATGGGACTGAGTGCCCATCTCAGACCTCAGGCCAATGTCAAGGCAATGACACGAAGGAAGTGACTTTGCCTTGTGCAGAGACACCTCTGGACACATCTGAGACCAAAAGCTTAATTACAGGTGGCCCTGCAATTAGTGGCTGTTTGCTGCAACACCGAGTCAGCTGTGGGAGATCTGCTTTGATAAACCTTAAACCCACAGAGGCAGAGAGGGAAGGAAGAAAGGGAGAGGCAGGTACTGCTTGGGTGATGAAGTGAGCTGTGGTGAGGAGGAATTTGTGCTAGGCCAGAGGCCCCGAGTGAGCAGTGACAGGGTCACCTCTGGAGGAACAGGCAGTGGAGTCCAAGACCTAAGGATTCAGTAATTGAGTGGGTTTCAGCCTGCCTGGGGAACCATCCACAAACACAGTTGTCCACCCAGGCAGCTGAGGAGGATTAAAAATAACCAAGCAAGATGTTGGCTTACCCCTGAGAGAACAGAAATAGTTGTCTGGGAAGGCAGAGCATATTAGAGGAGGGTGAAAGGTGGGTGAACACTGTTCTTTCTCTTCAGTTAAATCCCTCCCTTACCCCTGGGGTGTTTGGATGTAAGATTAGACCCTTTTCCATTCCCCACTTCCCCACTCTAATGGGAAGTTAAGCACAGACATCCATTCTCTCCCAGGCCTGTGCTTGTGGCCACAATCAGAGAGCAGGACCCAGAGCTGGCAGGTCCTGCTGGGGCCATTGCTCTGCTGCAGATAAACTGAACCTGATCAATGCAGCACTGAGTAGGAGATCAGGATTACAATTCTTAGGGCAGAGCCCATCCTGGTTGTTGTCTCAGGGGCTGAAAGAGCAGGGTCAGAGGTGTTTGACTGCTACTGTTTAATGTGGGCTTGCAGCTCTTCCAGCTGGGCATTGAGGCTTCCCTGGCATTGTGTCCAGCTGGCAGACCTGGGCACCACTGAGCTGGTCTCTCTTTCACAGGGGTGTTCAGCCTTGATTTAACAGCTGCAGGGAACAGCTCATGCAGCTCAGGTAAAACTGGCCACTGTTTCTTGCAGAGAATGTGCCCAGATCCCACCCTTAATTCCTGCCCTTCTCACCCTGAGCAAGTTGAACCTGTCCCCAGCAACCCTCCAGCCCTTGGCTTCCTTGGTCTTCTCTCAGAGACAGCCCCTCTTCTTCCTCCAGGGAATGCTTTTATAAATGTCCCTGTCTGTTCTGCAGCAATTGTGGGGCTGGATGAACTTTTATCCCCCTTCCTCTTTGCTCTTAAATTACCCACTTTTTTTACAACTCCTTGGTTTGCTGCCCCACTTTCCAATATGTACCAGTGGCCTCTGTGTAGATCATTTATTCAACACAGGATGTTCCAGCACGATCAGGGGTGCTCAGTCAGTGTAAATATCTCATTTTCCCTGCCCATGAACCTGTTGAGTTCTGTCCCCACCAAGCCTTGGATCCAACGTGGCAAAAGCTGTGCTACAGTTCAGTCTGTAACAACTGGCTAGTACTAAACTGGGGTAATCATTTCATTAATAAACACCCATTAAAGGTTAGATTAAACCATGATTTCTTCCTCTGCTCATCTGTCATCGTTTCTTATTTAGTAGCTGCATTCAGGAATATTCACACATGATTGCTTATGATGTTTTAATTGTCTTTGTAACGTTGTTCCACAGCTTAAGTTGAAACCTGGGTGAAGTGTGCATGGGATCTTGAAAAGCAAAGCATCTATGGCTGTCAGGCTGCTTAAAGTGATGCAGAGTTGTCTTCTTTTTGAGTATTTAATTGCTGGTAATAGTCAAACTTGTTTTCCTGCTTGCTGAGACTGGAGTCCTTCATCTTGTTAGGGGCAATGAGAAATCACCAGGATGAAGCTCTGCTGTTCATATCCCAGGAACATGGCCAACTAACTGCCATCAATCTTAATGCAAACCAGACATTCAGACTTAAATTGCATCATCCTTAATGGAGTGATGCAGTTAAAGCAGCATCAAGTGGCCTCAGGGCAAAGATGTTTCGGTTTCATTGAGCTTTTTTTGATCTGGCAAGGGACAAGTCTTTGGGTGGATAATTCTGAGTCCTACAGAAAGTGCTGCTCTGGAGCAGG
>JAWWLZ010000050.1:6075307-6089005 GCA_035041345.1 Poliocrania exsul | reverse complement strand
CTGGATGTGCCATGGAATCAACTTCTGGAGTGAGGCAGGACCCATTCCCTGCATTGATATCAGTGTTTCTATCTGTGGAAAACCTGCATCCCTCCCTGCAGCTCATGGGGAGCATCCCTCCTGTCTGGAGTTCATGGATTGCACAGGCTGAGTTTGATGCTCTCCTGCTGTCCCTCAGACCTGGATGTGCCATGGAATCACACCCTGGAGTGGGCAAGATCCATTCACTGCACTGATATCAGTGTTTCTGTCCATCTGGGAAACCTGCATCCCTCCCTGCAGCCCAGGGGGAACATCCCTCCTGTCTGGAGTTCATGGATTGCACAGGCTGAGTTTGATGCTCTCCTGGTGTGACTCTGCTTGACTTCCCGTGGCTGCCCAGCATCCCAGTGGGACCAGTTTCCCCCTGCCTCTCTCTGGGGGTACTGGGAGGGTGTGTTCTAGCACTGGGTGACACAATTCTTTTCCTTCTGAGCCCGGGCACACACAGAGACTTGTTGAAGGAAGTTTGCTGCTGGTAATAGGCTGGTTTTAAGTGGCACATAAACCTGCCTGCTCTTTATGGAGGCTGTCGGGCAATAAGGACATGGGGAATTATGGCAGTGGAGGCATCGCACGATAGTGCTTTGCAGATGATGTCTCACAGGGGATGTGCTATTTATTTATCTAAAGTAGCAGCTTTGCAGTGCTTTTCCAGAAGAACGGCTTCCAGGCCAGGATGTCTCAGTGCCTGCATCCTCTTCTTCATATTAGCTCTGACAGGCTCTAAATCTGGGGCAAAGAGGGGTTGGAGGGGCAAGGGAGCGCCGTGGGAGGCTCAGGATGAGCTGGAGAGGAGCCATTTCCTGCTGGAGACCTGTGGGATTGTGCGAGGAAAGCTGAGCTGCTTTTGCTGAGAACTGCAGGTTTTTTGTGGCTACTGTTGTTTACAAACCCAGCCGTTCATTTAGGAGCAAAATGTTTAATTGCAGCTGGCTTTTCTCAGTCCTGTACAGTCTTGTAGCAGCCAGGGAAGGAGGGGAGAGGATGAGAGGCTGTAAAAAAAGAAAAACATTTGTTTCCCTCCGGCTTTAACAATTGTGAAGGACTTTTACTGCCGCTGCAGCAGGAGACGGTTCCTTTCCTCACGTCTGGCCTGAGCTGGGATGTGCTGTGGCTCTGCCTTGGTGAGCAGCTGCATTGTCCCCCTTGGAGGCTGCAGCAGGGAGAGGATTCCTGCCTGCAGGAGGGTGGAGGCTCTGCCCAAAGCCTCACCTGTTTGGGGGTCTCACCTTTAACTGTGATGGACAGACCCCTCTGAGGCTTGTGAAGAAAAACCTCATCCCAAACTGGCAAGGCTGATTCTTGTTTCCTACCAGATGGTGTGTCTGCTTTTGTCATGGAAAAATCATCCTTTGGTGCTCCCAGGTGGGAGCTGGTGAGACCCCTCCAATCTGCCAGGAGGTGGGTCTGCAGAACAGCCCCACATTCCTGCACAGCTCAGTCCTCCTGTCCCAAACAGGGCCCAGGGGGTGGCACAGGGAGGGCAGGGTTTGACAGGGCACTCCTTGCCACAGGGGTTTGACATCCCAGGCCGGGATGAGAGACATTCCTGCAGAGAATGGTGCAGAGCTGAGTTCAGCTCCTGCTGATCAATCTCATGAATTAAAAGGAGCCTGGAGCACACCCTGACCCTTTCCAGGGGAAGTTGTGCAGCCTGAAGACCACTCTGCTCTGGGTTTTGCAGGGCAGAACACTCTGCACAGGGGGCATCTAAAACCAATACCACCAACATGACACAGGATGGATTTCCCATAACATCCTTGTAAGGCAGCAGAATCACCATTCCCCTTCCTTTAGTGAGAAGGGAAGTGGAGGCCCAGAGGAATGGCCTTTCCCAGGTTCTGTGGTGAGCAGAGAGCTGTGCCTGAGTTGTCTCCCTTCCCTTCTCCCTCATTACATTCTGCATTTCACCCACAACAATCTGCTCTGCCTTCCACCTCCATCTCCTTTGATTTCCAGGTGATGGTTCCTCCAAATTCCCTTCTACCCCATCCCACAGGCACAGCCCCTCATCCATCTCCTTTGAGCAGCTTTTCCTGTCTCCACGGTGGCCTGCAGGGATTTTTGCCCACCCAGAAGCCACTCTGCAGTCCCTGCTGCTGCAAGGACTCAGCTTTGCTCTGAATGCTCCATTTAGAGCTGCTGCTTTTTGACAGAGATTCAGCACAACCATTTCAAGATGGACACGAAAGAGCAGCGCCCACACTGCATAAAAGCCACAGAAGGACAAAACAATGAGCCAGGATGTGACCAGTTCCTCAAACAGCTCCTGTTATTGCTTTGGCTTTCTGTGTTTCTCAAGGGAATAGACCGAGGTGATGATTATAAAATGAACAAGTAGGTGAAATTCCAGTATCCTGAAGGCTGCCCATGTGGGTTGGTTCTGTCAACTCTCTCCTTGTGAGGGCTGTGCTCCCTTCCCTGGGGGTGCAGGACCTCCAGCCTTGGACTGGTGGCTGAATCCAGCAAGTGGAGGGTGAGGAAGGAGAGGGAATAGCTCCAGGAGAAGGAATTACCCAGAGGAGGCAGTGAAATTTCAGCCATCCCTGAGCTCAGTGGGGCTCTCTGGGATCTTCAGAGCTTGTTCCTCATGGCACACACGACTTGCAGTGGAGGCCAACAAGCCACCATTCCATCTAAGCCTGGATCTGGCTTGGCTTTCATTTTTGCAGTAGGGTTAGGAAGGACTTTGGTAGTCAGACAAAAACCCCCAAGGAACAGGCTCGTGTTGGAGTCAAGCAAAGTAAAGCTTTTTCTTTGGGGTGCAAACTAAAACCCTCTGAGTCCAAAGTGAAAGAACATTTTGCTCTGTGTAACCTTCCATAGGCTGTTCAGGAACACCCAAAATAGCAGCATCAAAGTGAAGTGCTGAATTGTAGGAACTGGTGCAATCAAAAGGTTTGGCATTTCTGAACCAAAAAGAAAAGAACTTTCACACATTTGGGAGAGAAATAGTACCCCCAAAAATCTGTCTTTCAACTTATTTGCTCTTTTTCCCCCAAAACCACACTCTGGTTTTGCTTCCTGCTTGCTGGGATCTGATTTAAAGCCCATCACACCCTCTGTCAGACCATGCAGCGAGAGCTGGTGCTCCCTCAGCACCAGGCAGACCTTTGTGGAATTCCAGTGTGTCCTGCTGTCCTCACACCACTCCAATGCCCTGTTCCCAATCTCTGCATCAGCATGGAATGAGCTGCTCAGGTCCCACTGCAAATCTCTGAGTGTCAGGATCTTTAGACCCCTTCCTGCCGAGTTCATTTGTGTTCCTCCTGGCTGGTGTCTGCCAGCTGTGACCCCAAGGCACACGTGGATGGTTCTTGCAATAAACTGCTCCTTGGTATCACCACAGGAGGGGAATGCCAAGGAAATGTGGGAATATAAATCTAAGGAAGATGCACAAGGTGGGAGGCCACAGCCTGACATGTGGGAGGTGACCCTGGAGTCGGCAGGCAAAGGGAAGAGGGATGGTTGGCAGATATTGTTGAGCTGTGGGTCACTCTGCAAGCCTGGAGGAGGGAAATTCTCTTTTCTATCCCACAAAACAGCTGAGATTTTTAAAATCTGATCTCTGTAACTAAGATATTGTAACAGCTTTTGTAAAATGAGAGACATCCAGCCTGGGAGAGTCTGGGGAAGACAAGTTGTGGCAGGGAGAAGAGAGAAGGCTCTGAAATCCCTCCTCAGCTTCCCTCCTGCCTGTGAGGGAGCAGGCAAATGTCCTCATTACAGGATTGCTGACTTTGCCAGAGCCTCATCCTTCCTGCAGAACAAATGGAAGAACAAAATTAAGCTGCAAGGGATTGATGCATTCTGTAAATAATCATTTGGAGACAAATCCTTTATTGCTGGGCATTTCTAATTGTCTCCTGTCTCAGCTGCCTCATTGCTGAGCGAGGCTTGGAGACAGACAGGGGGGTGTGGGGTGGTCCTGGCACACCCTGAAGGGCAACACAGGCACACCAGGCAGCCCCTGGGATGCTGGGATGTTGGGATGTTCACCCACTGCTCCCTGTTGGAGTAGGGAAGGCTCAGCCTCCTCCTCCTCCTCCTCTCAGAGCATCCCCAGAGGTACAGAAAACACAGAGAAATCTCCTCCCAAGTTCTTGTAGGCAGGAGACCTTTAGGCAGAGTTTGAGTTCACTGTGAGGGGTGACAGACAATGACACTCCCACCTCCCCTCTCAGTCCCACCCTGTGTATAATTCACGCTACATCATGTTACATTTTTATTACTACACCATTTCTCAGGCTCTGGGCTGGCTCCATTCCCAGGAGGCAGCTCAGGAAGGCTTTTGTATCCAGAACTTAAACAGGAGGAGGATTCCTCACGAGCCTTTGTGTCTATATGTGGATTTAACACTCAGTTCCTAAAATAAGGTTTAATAAAATGGGGGTTTGTGCATTAATAATTTCCAAGACTTTTTTTTTTCAGTGGAATTGATACCAGAAAAAAAAAGGCTCAGAAGAAGTAATAGAGGAAATGAGAGTCACCCCAGTCATCTGCATAGAATCACTCCCAGTATAGATTGCAATTGTGTTTGAATTATAGGGCAATTAGTCTGTCAGGCTGGTAAGTGTTGTACAAGACCCCAGGAATTTCCTTGGAAGCTCACAGGGCCTTTTAGCCTTGAAATCTGGAGAGGTTTGATACGAAAAGATGCTGTGCTGGGCTGTGCTAATGCCATGTATTGATTCCCTGCAGCAGATGTTACTGGGCACTGACAAAATGGTGACATAGAAATATTGAGGCTCCTAAAACACAGTTCTGGAGTGAAAGATCAGTGCAGGTGGCAGAAAAATCCTCCTCAGGAGCAGGAGCTTCCCTGGCAAGGGCACATGGTGTGTCCATGTGTGCAGAACCTTCCCTTCGGTTCAGAGCCAGGAATGTGGTCTGAGACATTCGTGCTGCAGCATTCCCCAAGTGTGGAAGGAATCACAGTGGAGTGCCTAAATTAACAAAATCTGGGGAGTTTTGGTGGAGAGATATATTTAATACCTGGCCTCATTCTGACATGAGAGATAACGTAAGTGCCAAGGCAGGTTAAAAATAGGCAGCATCCCCAGCAAAGTTCAGGAGACCTGGAGCTGCAGGGGGAAAAATCCAGCACAGAAACAGACACTGAGGGCAGGGACTGAGTGTATTTCTTCTCAAAAAATGATACCTCACATGTTCTAACACCTGTGTCTCCAGGAGGGTCATGTAATGAGTTAACAGCAATTGATAAGTTTCTTCTTAAAGGTTTCTCTTCTTGGTACTGCACTGGCTTGAATCCTGCTTGGGCTTGGGATCAGTGACCTTCTGTTCAGGCTGGAGAGGATCGTTTGGGATCAGGAACCCTGTGTGCAGGCTGGAGTGGATCCTTTGGGATCAGGAACCCTGTGTGCAGGCTGGAGTGGATCCTCAGGGATCAGCAACCCTGTATGAAAGCTGGAGTGGATTATTCAGGACTCTCAATACACTCTGCAGCACCCAAGTGACCTTCTGGGTGTCTGTGGTTCCCTCTTGCCTGTCCCCCTGCCCTGTCTCACCTGGTTTGATTGCAGGCTCCTTGGAGCACGGCTTGTCCTTTGTCCAGCTCCTCACACACAGAAGAACCTTCACTTCAACCCCGTTATTGCTTTCAGGGCTCCTGTTCTTTGCCCATTGCTTTATCCACCTCTCTCTCCCCTGCTCCTCTCGGGGAGTGACCTCCCAAAACAGGCCAGAGAGAAGTGTGTTCTCTGCTCCTGGGCAATACTCACACTGGCAAAGGGAGAAGTTCAACATCCATTCAGGCATCTCAAGGGAAGCCTGCCCTGTGTTCTGGCAGGCTCCCAGAGATCTGTCTCTGCCTACTCCAAGGTGTGGACATGAAGGATCTCTAACAGGAATCTTGTTGCTGGTGATTCTCCCTGTTTATTTTCTGCTCCAGGATTCCCAAGGTGCTGGGCCTCTGCACAACATGAAAAGCTTTAGAGATAAGGGCAGAAGCCTTGAAACCCCACCAGTGATGCTGAAATATCTCTGTGTTTCTCTTTGCCTTCACTGGCGTTTCTCAGAAGGATGTTTCCAACCTTGACTGCCAGGGAGGGAGATGCAGACTCTGAAGAAATCCAATTTCATGTGAGACACAGAATATTTGGTAGATAAAGTGCTGTGGCTGTTCCTTGCTTTCCTCTCTGTGCTTGGAATTGAAGCAGCTCCCTCTCTGCTGTGAGCCAGCCTGAGCTTTCTCATTGCTCCTGAGTGGATGGATCCCCTGTTTCCTCACATGGAAGTTCATCTGAGGTACTGCCTTCCCAAATTTGCCTGGCCTGCAGGCACTGGATCCAGGGAATGTATGAGCTGTGGGCTATAAATACAGGCCTGTGAGCACCAGCAGGGCTGTCAGGGAGGCTTAGAACATCTGCAGTGGCTCTGTGTGGATTTGCAGCATCTCTGGTTCCCTGGATGGGTTTTTCCCAGTGTCCCAGCGTGCCCCTTGATCACACACATGGAGCTGTGTGGCCTCACTCATGGTGTTCCCCCAAGTCTATCCCTCCCTGCTGCCCTGACACCGAGCAGACCTTTCTCTGCTCTCCCTGCCTGGCTCCCAAACTCTCACCCCACGTGATGGCAGGTATGAAGATAACACTCCTCTCCACAATCTGTTGCTCTCCTTGCATCATTATTCCATCCCAGATTGTGAATGAAGAATCTCCCTGCATTGAGGGCGTGCCTGTAGCTGGTAATTAACACCCAGCACACTCTGCCAGTGCATCTCAGAGTTGCTTTAAAGAAACCTTGAGCTGGAACAGAAGCCACCCGGAAAAACAACGTCTGCCAATTGAGTTAAACCTTAAGTAAAATCCCCAGCCAAACGTCTGCAGAGATCTGGGAAGGATCCTGGCTCCTGCACTGAGCTCAGGAGGTGTTTTCCAGCTACAGGGCCCAAGAGACAACGAACCTTAAGTGCTAATGGGACTTATGCAGATCTATCTCCCCCTCCTGTGTGCTGTGTTCCAGCTGGGAGCCGATGCTTTATGGGGAGTTAACTCCTCCAAACATGTGGTGGAAGTGCTGACAGAGCCGAGTTTTAAGCACTACTGATGGAAATGTCTGTTTTCCAGCTGAACTGGGGTTAGACACAGTGTACACAGAGGCAGAGTAAGGCCTGTACTAACAAATTAAGTTTGCAGCTTTCAAGGGGAGAACTGATCTGTCCATGAAAGGCGCCTGCTGGCCATGTGGCCTGGCTCCAGCTCTGTGGATTGCTCTCACCCACATGCCTTTCCCCTTCTTTGTCATCCTTTCTGAACATGAGCCTAACAGAAAGGCTGACACCCCTGTCCAAAAGCCTCCCTAGCAAACAAGCCCAACCCAAGCCAAAGCAGCTGTCAGAGCCCAGCGTGGGAGTTTTCACTGCCCTGATCTCCCCACACTTTCTGGCACATGTGGAGCTGGGGAAGAGGAGTTTAATGGAGCTGATATCGTGGAGAGCAGCCTTGTCCCCAGTGGCCAGACTGCCCTGTTGCTTCTCTGATGTGACACCACTTCCACCAAGGATGTGATCTCCAAATGTGTGGCATTTTCTGGCTGCTATAAATTCAATGTCTGCCTGCAAGGGGAGTGAGGAGCTGGTGCATTAACCCCTTCTGCATCCACTGCACTTACAGGGAATGCAGGGGACTTGTGTGTGGGGGTTTGTTTTGTTCTTCCCCAGCTGATTTGCCTCCCCTTGTTCTGCTCTTGTGTCTGTGGCTCCTGAGAGCACCTTGGAGAGTCACCAACCAGCAGGGCCATCAGAGTGGCTGTGCCCAGCTCCTGCTGCCCACAGGAGGAACAGGCACAGCCTCACGTGGCCTGGGTGCAGAGTGGGAAGAGAATCTCATCCACAGTTTTGTAGCTGAGATGATGTTGCACCTGCAAGAAGAACCTGCAAAGTGGCTGCAGCTCTGAGACCTCCTGGGACAGAGCTTTTAGTTTTGGGCCTCTGTAGCTCTTTGGTTATTTGTGCCATGGCATCAGACAACAATGTGTGTGTATGTGCATACCCAGACACTTATAAATACACAGACACTTATAGTAAGAGACAATTTGCTGCTTCAGAGAGTCCAAGGGCCAGAACTGGAGAGGCATTTCCATGCCTGAGGCTGCACTGAAATGGGACAAGACCCAAGTGAGTTAGGCACATAATTGCTTAGAACAATTTTAAATACTCCTGGGCACACACATGTGTCCCCAGGGGTGTTGATTGCCTTAGAAAACCTGGTCGTTAAGCAGGGAGCAGCAGGAGAGGCACAGCAAGGGCCACAATGCTCCTTAGCCCCGTGGGAGTTGGGGCAAAGAAAGTACCTGTGACTTGCCCAAGGTTACATGAGAAGGCAGTGGCAGAACGTCTCCTTTCATCCACTGAGCCACATCCCAGTGCCAGCCCTGCCCTCTGCCATCAGCACCAGGGCTGAACAGGAGAATCACTGCCCCAGCCCCACAGCTCAGCCCTTCAAGTGCTTGTCCTCTGGGTCTGCCTTTGGCCACCAAACAGGAACCCCAGAGCTGCCCAAAGAGGTTCCTCAGGGATCCAGCAGCTCCAGGAGCAGCAGCTCCAGTTGCAGGCTGTGTGACTCCGCTTTGGCCCCCTCCACCCCTCCTTCCACCTCCCCTCAGTGTTTGTCTGCTATTTCCTTTTGATTTGCAGCTTTCCCGAGCACGGAGTTTGCAGCAGGCTGTGATTACCCTGTGTGGAGCCTTCCCCACTGTCAGCATGATGAGCAGAGCCAGAGCTCGGTGCATATACAATTTAAGCCAAGCAGGAGGCCAGCCCAACACCTCACTTGCCAATTAACTGAGTCGATATTGTGCACAGGATAATGTTTGTTGTTTGCCTGTGTTGCTACAACACTTCCACAATGTTTAGAGCAGTACAGCAATACCCACCTCCCCCCTGCAGGGATGAGCTCTCTGTCTGCACTGATGCTCGGAGGGGAACAGCCACACAAGGAACTGGGGACCTCCATGCTCTGGGTCCATCAGGGCTTTGTGTGAATGCTCCAGGCCTGCTCAGGGTGGGGGAAGATGAGAGTCTCTTCCACTCATCAGCCAATGCAGTGTGTAGCTGCAAGGGACAGAGAAATTGCATCTGTGTAGATGAAAAGGAGAGACCATCTGCAAAGCCACCCCAGAAAGGAGTCATGGCAAATGTGGTTCCCACCAACCTCCCTTGCTCTCTGTGTCCCATCAAGCTGTGCCTCACCAAGGCTGGTGTCTGTGCTGTGCCCACTGCCAGCTCAAGGCAAAGGGAACCCAACAAACTACCAGGGGATGCAGTTTCTGCCACACAGCAAGTGCCTGCCCTGGAGCAACCCGGCTGGCAGCCCCCTGGCACCTGGGCAGGACCGCTCACCTCGGAGGTCACCAGGAATTCCAAGCAACAGCAGCTCCTGCCAAAGGTACTCACTGCCTTCCTTTCCATTTTTGGAGGCTGCAGCTTCCACTTCTTCCTGGGACTAGGTGGGATTTGTAGGCACCTTCCCAGCTCTCAGGGGGCACCTTCCCAGCTCTCAGGGGGCACATCAGTGGGCATCACTCGTGCTTGCAGGGGAAGCAAAGACATGTTCTTGGCAAGGCTCACCCTTCTGCTGGAGGACTTTGAGACTGCCCCAGGCAAACTGATGTTGGTTCTCTCAAGACAAGTTTCTGCCTCGGGTTTATTTCTTTTCCTGAAGTACACAGACAATGTTTTCCTGCCTCTCTGCAGTGACACGATGATGTAAGTCCAGGAGGCACTTCCAGGGCCAGGCAGGGGTGGCCACAGAAGCACATTGGCACACAGGTCCATCAGCACAGAGATGGTGAGACAGCCCAGCCCTCCTTGTGTGGGGACAGTGGGGTGATGGAAGCACAAGGGAGAAGAAAGGGCCACACACCATTTTCCTTCCATAGTTGCACCCTCCATCCATTGTTATCAGTACTACAAAACATCAGTATCCACTGAGGCCTAACCTGAGCTCAGAAGGGGCCTCTTATGATGATCATGAATAAAAATAATCCCTATTGAGCTGAAACCTCATCACTCCATTCCTCTACCAGCTCCCAGCTCTGTGTTTCCTGTTTGTTCTCTCGCTGTCCTTCACCATATGCCATGTTCACTGAAAGCACCTGGTGACCACCAGCATGGGCTGTCCCCTCTTCTCCTTCTCTTCCTCTCTTCTGGGCTTCACCAGGAAGTATTTATTAAGTGTCAAAGTGATAAATGAGAAGTCATGTTTTATTGTGAATTATTCCAGCCCTGCAGTGGAGCCCAGATCTATCACCTCAGAGAGTTATTAACTGCTCACCACAGAGAGCTATAAAATCCTCATCATTTTCTCCAGTCCCTGCTCTGTCAGGGTGAGGGAAAGAAAGCCAGATTATCACACAAGATGGTAGGGAAGCTGCTTCCAAAATTCTCCTTTGATTGGAGTCTAGTGTTGGCTGGAATGATTTCATCAGAGCAAGACAGGCCTCTTGTGAAACACCTTTGCTGGGGTTGGTTGTTCCCAGCGTGTGCTTCTCGTTTTCAGGTTCCATCACTCCGGGGCCTTACGAGCCAGCCCTTGGGACTCTCACTCTGACAGTGGTGTCTGTGTTTCTTCCCTTGCTGGTTTTGATTCAGAGGCACAATAGTCAGCAAATGCCACTCCAGGTGCAGTCAGTGCTGTCTTTTGAATTTCTCTCATTGTATTTATCCAAAGACACCCCAAAGCTTTCCAAGCAGGCAGAGGTATCTCATGCCCTCCCAAAGCTTTCCAGACAGGCAGAGGTATCTCATGCCCTCCCAAAGCTTTCCAGACAGGCTGAGGTATCTCATGCCCTTCACTGATGCACTTGGGATGTCAATATCTCAAGTCCATCAGCTCCTTGCCCAGGCTGCAAAGCAAATTCCTGGTGTGGTTTCACCACTTCAAGTGCCTGAATAGGAGCTGAATTCCTGTAGACACCAATGAATTAGGAATGTGCTCTTCACTTCTGCTTGATGAGAAATGGTCTTGGCTCCTTGTGTCCTGCAGCCATCACAGAACAAAGGCCCCACTGGCTTTTTCCATAGTCTGACTGCTGCTGTTTCCATCAGCGTTGCCTCAGCACTTCTGAGCCTTGTGCTGGCACAAGTTGGTTCCCAGGCAGCTGTGGATGGCTGAGCTGTGTTGGTTCCTGTGCCCAGACAGGACCTGGGTCCCAGGACATGGGTGGCACGATGGCCTGGCAAGTATATTCAGGCAAGTGTTGTTTCCCAGGTGGTGCAGGAGTCACTGCTGGTGTGTCCCCAGTGTCTGACAAAGGCTGACATCTCAGTCAGTGTCCCTGCCTGCAGCACAAAGGCCAAAGATTGACTGCACCCAAAAGGCTGCCAAGGCCTTTCCCCGTGCCCTGGTGGTGCAAGGCTGGACACTTGGGTGGTGCAGGGCAGGAGGAATCTGTCCTGAATAGCTGAGTTTGTTGTCACCTTTCTCACAGCTGCTTCTTCTGCTTTGGATTTTACTCCTGCTCCATGGTAATGATTTGTCTTTGTAGTACTGATAGTCCAGGAAATGTTGGCTTTGGAATGTACCAGGATATAGAAAGGTTTATGTTGATCAAGGGATGAAGGCTGCCCTCATCTTTCCAAAGACATCCAACAGCTCTGTTCATAGGTCTCCTAAATCTTCTCCAGAGTTTGTTTGCAACTGGAGGATAGTTGAGAGGTAGAACAAACCTTTTTTAGGACAATGAATATAACAAAGTCTGGGTCATCTTCCACACCTTCATATAGATGGGACTTTATGGTGTGGCTGTTTCTGCCTGAATCTGCAGCCTGGGAAGGGAGCACAAGGGCATGTACAGAGTGTGCTTTGGATAGGATTGCTCTGAAGAGAGAGGGAACTGAAGGAATAGTTGAAAGCCAGTGGATTCAATCCCTTGACCTGCAAGACCTGTTGTTGTCTTGTAAGACCTGATAGGTGTAAAGATGGACTAAATTCATGTTTGGAGCTTTACTTCTTAGTTGGAGATACAACATCTGAAGCAAGACCATCAACAACATCTAGGTCATCCTCAAGAGCAGCAGGGGTTTTATGTGCTCCAAACCAGCTGCAAAACAGAGGGGAGAGAGGAGGAATCATAGCTTGCAGCTTGGGGGACTCTTGGGGCGCTTGACACGTTGTGCTGCCTCCATTAAATGAAACTCCACTTCTAATTATAACCCATAATTATAGCCTTCAACCAGTGTGATTTGTAAAGAGAGGGGTCACAGAACCGAGCTCCCTGTGAGATTGGCTGTGCAGTGGATATCAGTAAACATCCCTGCTGCCTCCCAGAGCCTGACAGAGACAGAGAGGGCTAATGCAGCTCGGCAGGGCACGCAGCTGGATTGATGGGAGCAGTGCCATGGCCTCTGCCCCCTGGAGATATTACGTGACAAGGCAGTGAAAGCTGCAAACACGAGGGCAAACCATCTATTCAGCCTGACAGGATTAGACAGAGGTTAAGAATCTCGTGGGCTGCTCTCAGCATCGATGAATGGTCTCCAGCAGGCATCTGCATTAACGGGCTCAGTGCCAGGCTCCTGCCCTGTGCCAGAGCAAACACCCCATCACACTGAGGCTGCACCGGGGCAGGAGGGGCCTTGGCCCTGGAAAAGGGGGGATTCAGTTGCAGGTGAACATTTAAGAGCATGGGATGACAAGTAGTTTTGTTGTGTTGGGTGGAAACCCCTGTGGTCAGACTGGATGTGCTGTTGTAAATGTTGCACTTTTGGCTTGAAATTCTGGTCGTGGGTCTCATGCTTTTCTACTGTATATTTATTTATTGGCCTCCAAGAGTGGTGCAAGTTCCTCTCCCAGGTGCAGCAGACTCTGTGTGAGACTCTGTGTCAGTCCTCTGGGTTATCTGGTCAGAAAGAACCTGTGGGTTGCTCTGCTCTGGCCTCTTGCACTTGTCAAACTTGGAAAAGGGCAGTGACTGATCTCTGCACTGAGGTTAACATAAGTTGTGGTTCCTCCCATGGTCTTCTGATTTGGATCAGTGATGGAGAATTAGCACTGCTCTTTGGGCAGCTCTCCCAGGGAATAGCTCATCTCCCTGTTAATATTTGTGTGTCAGATGCTACTGAAATATTTCAGTCTCAGCTTGCTCTGGGTCCTTGCGGTATTAAGAGAGCTGAGGTGATGGAGGCAGAATGAAAAATCAAAACCAGATCCTCTCTCATTTGCCTGGTGGTATAATTTCCTTGGACTTAAACTATGTGGGAAAGGAGATAGGACTGTTCAGAGGACATAAACTGCTCTGCTGATTGAGATGAGAAAGTTGGTTTGGCTTTGCTCCGTCCTGCTTGAGTTTGAGTTTGTTCTCCCTGGAAATGGGTTGTGCAGCTACGTGTCCTTTGAACCACCAACTCCTGCACCTCCCAGCCTATTTCAGCCCTGTTTGGTGGAGGGGCAATGGCCTTCAAAGGGATGATGTCCCTACAAGTTTCACAGCAGGAGGGGAGAGGAAGAGGAAAGAGACTTTGTGAGGCTCAAATGTCCATTCCAGCTTCATCAGTTGGAGAAAGAGGTTCAGAACATCTCCTCAGCTGAGAAAGCTTCAGTAAGAGCTCACAGGCAGCGAAGAGTGAAACACAAAATAATTTAGAAATTTGATTTAACTGTGCTGGTGTTCAAGAGTTTCATCTTTGTTTATCTT
>JAWWLZ010000050.1:6054874-6066404 GCA_035041345.1 Poliocrania exsul | reverse complement strand
CTGGAGTTGGCCCAAGGGTTGGACTTGATGATCTTGGAGGGCTTTTCCAACCCAATCCATTCTAGGATTCTGTGATTCTCTGAGTGCCATGTCTGGTCATTTCCTAAACTCTTCTAGAATCACAGAACATCTCGTGTCTTTGGTCTTCTTAGGCCTATACATGTAGAGAGTTGATTTTTCAGGGAGATATTAAATGGTCTTTGATGATGCCTCCTGAATCCCATTAACCAGGAGCTCAGTGAGGAAGGGTGAGGAAGGCTGGGATGTTTGTGGGACTGCTCTGTCTGTGGTGGCTCCAGGGGGACCTCTGACATCCAGCAATGCCTCAGGGTCAGGAGAGACCTGGCCATGCCTGTGCCATGTGTGAGCCTCCCCACACTGCAGCTGCAGCTTCAGACACCCCATGGCAAAGCTGCTTAAAGAACAGCTCCCTCTAAGCCAAAGGTAATGATGAGAAACCTGAGATTTGCAGCCTTGGTTTGTGGAATTCCTGCTCCAGAGCCCATGGAAGGTGTCCCAGGTGTCTCTGCATGGGGAAACCCTTGCAGTCCCAGGCAGGGGCAGGTCTGGGCTGTGGTGTGTTAGAGCTCTTCTTTTTGAGAATTCCTCCCTGAAAATGCTGACCTCCAGCCAAGAGCAAAAGCAATCAAGGGATGAAATTTATTGTGATGCTGAGTCAACATGAGAGATTAATGCTCCCCTTTCATCTCACGACCCTTCATCTCTGTGTTTCAAATCAGACACCGTGTAAAATATTGCCCCTAGCACGCTACCTGTGGAAAAAATATCAGAGAAAAGGAGCTGTTTGCAAGTGAAGAGCCTCATTTATTTCCCTCTGTCCTCTGCAGTTGCCTGGGTGGTTGTGCCAGGTGGTCTGGAGTTACAATTCCGAGCAGGGATGTCCCAGCTGGCAGAGACCCAGCTCTGCTCCTCATCTTTGGTGCTTCTGTAAGGACAAAGGGGGTCTTTTGCTGCTGAAAAGGCCAAACCATGGAACTGGGAAAGTTATAATGAAAGAAAGGAGGGATATTTTCAGAGGGCAGGAAGTGAGTGGAAAGAAACCTCCTGCTTTCTGTGCAGTTCCTGCCTCCTGTAGCTGAGTTCAGCTGCCCCAGGAGGGGAGGCAGTTGTGAGTCTGTCCAGGAATGTGGGCTGGGACTCCTTTTCTTCAGCCCCTGGGAAGTTTCCACTGTCAATGAGCAAATGAGTGCCTGTTATGAGTGGAGGGAGAGGTATTGTTATCTATGATCACTTCCTACCTGCTGATGCTGGAAGGCAACATGCTTTGACTCTCCAAATGTCTGAGATATTGGGACAAGCAAAGCAGAAACAGATGAATTGGAAATTCCTTTCAAAATTAAGCCAAGAAAGGGAAGAGAAATATTTATTCAAGCTTTAACGAGGTAGTTATTGCTGAGTAATTACACACTGGCAACTTATTTACAGGAGAGGAAGGTTGCTAAAGTTCAGTTGACTTGTCTTGGTTAATTAGGTCCCGTTCCTTGGGGATGAGCTAATTGGACAGCGACATTCAGTGAGATAATGAAATAAATGTCACGTCATACAAAGAGTTAATTAACGATAAAGAGACATTCACCCTTGCAGAGGCACAGGGCTGGAGCTGATGCAATATTTGGGATGCAGAGCTTTTCTGTTGAGAAACACTGCCTGGCACGAGTGTGACTTGGCATAAATGTTGGTGGGAGCACAGCTATTTGGATGGAAATTTTGCCTGGGAGATTTATGAGGTCAGAGGAAGAGAAGGAAGAATGCAGGCTGTTACCTGGGCTTGGGATGCTGCTGCTGCTCAAATGCTGCTGTAGGAGATGGCAGCACTCCCACTGCAAATTAAGACCTTGAATAGTAGAAGTGTTTTCACCCCTGGTACTTGCCAGTTGCTCTGTCCTTCACAGCCAAGGTGGTGAGTGGTGTGATTGAACCATCATTTCTCTGGGTCCAGGAGAAGATGGGTTGGCCATGCAACTGCTGACACTTCTGTTTTCCTTTATGAATGGCATGGAAAACTTGCAGGGAGTTGCTCAGATGGCCCATGAGGAAGAATGTAATTTCTGGACAAATGAAGTAGGACAAAAACTTGCAAATCCACTGAGGAATGAATGGTATGACTTGTATCTCATTGAGAGAGTGAGAAATTGCTGATGTACAGACCTTACCCTGGGGATTGCAGAAGAGAAATTCATCATTGGAAAGGCACTTGTCCATCTGCTTATTCCTCTTGAGGGATGAATGGACCCTGGAAAGCTCAGTAGCAGTGCTGGAGCTGCTCACTGCCCCCCTGGGAGCACCCAGGCCGTGTGGGCACAGACTGGTGTCAGCGAGGGGACAATGGCACATGCACCTTGTGTGGGGGCACCTGGAGGGAAAGTCTTGCTGGGCACATCTGCTGGCAGAGATGTGTTGGGAGAGAGTGTGGAGATGGAGCTGGGCCATTCCTTGAAGTTGGGTCATTCCTTAGGGCTGGGTCATTCCTTAGGGCTGGGCCATTCCTTGGGGCTGGGTCATTCCTTAGGGCTGGGTCATTCCTTAGGGCTGGGCCATTCCTTAGGGCTGGGTCATTCCTTGGGGCTGGGTCATTCTTTGGAGCTGGGTCATTCCTTGGAGCTGGGTCATTCCTTGGGGCTGGGTCATTCCTTAGGGCTGGGTCATTCCTTGGAGCTGGGTCATTCCTTGGAGCTGGGCCATTCCATGTAGCTGGGTCATTCCTTGGGGCTGGGTCATTCCTTGGGACTGGGTCATTCTTTGGAGCTGGGTCATTCCTTGGAGCTGGGCCATTCCATGTGGCTGGGTCACTCCTAGAGAGTTCTCATCCCCTCATTGCACAAGCCCTTTATTTCCTGGCTCTCCTGAAGGTGTTTGCTGCCTGGGGTCTGGTGCTGAGTTATCAGCTAGGAGGTTATTTTAATGGGCATATTCTTGTATTTCTGGCACCATCTGCTCCTCTCTCTGATTACTGATGCAAGGAGGGATTAAGAGAAAGCCTTTTCCCTCTTTCAGCAGGCAGGGAGTTATTAGTGCTTTGAAAGCACGCACTGAGGCTGTTCTGAGTGCCCAGCAGCATCTGGCATTTCCTCTCTGTCTTTCCCTGTGCAAATTGGTGGATGGAACCTAACTGGGGAGTGGAGATCTTGGGCTGAGAGCTGCCCTGGGCACTGGGAGCTGCTGTTTGCTTTGGTTTTCCCCAGCAGCACGTTGGGTGTCCCAGATCCGAGGCTGCTCCTGCTGGTTATGGCACAGGTGGGCAGAGCTGCCCCTGCCCCTGCACGTGCATTCCTGGCTGGGAATGTCCTGGGAGCCACACACCCATGGATGGAGCAGAGAGAGGGGGCAGTGAACTCTCCAAGTTCTTATTCACCCTTTGCAGGAATCAGCTTCCTGCCCCTGTGTGATTGTTATTCCATCCCACATGGAGAAGGTCAATGCCAATGGTGAGGGAGAGGCTGTGAGTGAGATCCTGTGTGGCCAAAGGGTGCCTGCAATACCAAAGAGTGCCAGCAAGGAGGAGATGCCAACAGGCATCAACAGAGTATTATCTGTGACACATTAAAGGGAACTGCAACAGGTGCCACAAAGGTCAAATGTGGGAACCACCTCCCCAAGGCTCAGCCTCTGCTTTGGTCATCTTGTCTGTTTTCCAGCCTGCCTAGCAAATTTCTACTACAAATATCTACTACTTTTTGCTACAAAGTGTAGAAATTAGAGTGTAAAAGTGGGAAATGAGTCTAACTGGAGTTGTGAAAAGCTGCAGCAAAATTCAGTGCCAGCTCTACTTTGAGTGGGTTTGTTCTGTGGGTTTGTTTCACCTGGGGATGCTGAGCCATCCCTTGCCTGCAGGGAACCCACTGCAGAGCAGGCATGGATGGAAAGAACACCTGGTGTAGCATGGCAGGGGTTCCATATGGCACCTGGTGCCTCATGCAGGTCTGGAAGAGACCTGCACATGTCCTGGGATGGAGTGGGAGTCTGCTGTGAGGACACATCCTGAAACAACTCAGATAGGGGAGGAATGTCTCCAGCTCTCAGAGGACAACTGTGAAAATGCCTTTGTGCAGTTCCCCTCTCTGGGATGCTCTGCAGTCCATATTGGTCCATATTAACCTAATTCTTTGAGGCAATGACAGGAAAGTACAATTAACATATTGGGCAGCTGATGAAGAGTTTTCCAGGAAAGGGAGCGGAGTCCTGGAGCTATGGCAGGCCTTGGACAGCTACACAATATTGAGTGATGTGGGACAATATGGATGGGGTTTCCTGGGGGTTTGGAGCTGCCAGTGGCTGTTCTGCACTGGTCACTTCTGTGGTGGAATTGGTGGCAGTTGTGACAGGAGTCAGCTTAGAAAGTCATCACGTTTGGGTTGGACAAACCCCCGAAGTCCAGCATGGAAGAGAAATATCAGAAGTGCCAGGTCATTGCAGATGCAGGGCTGGACTCAAGAGCCTGTCTGAAGGCCTTTGGGGTAATAGGAAATGCAGGGCTGGCTGTGGCTTGCTCAGTATTCAGAGCCTGGCTGCTGTTTATTGTGTGTTGTCTGAAAGGTCAGCACACAATCTCACACTTTCTCTGCACGTTTCTTTGGGCCTGCAATGAGCAGTTGTGCTCACACACCCATGGCAAGTGGAGAATCCACTCACCAGCAGTAGTTAAAACAAATAACTGAGCTGGCTGGACCAAGCACATACAAGAGAGGTGGGTTCAAAGCTGACACTTCTGGTTTTGGACCTGCCTTGAAGTTGATTTTTCCCTTGAGGGGTCAGCAAAGATAACCCAAATCTCAACACTGGGAGAGTGTCTCGAGTGGGGCTTAGCCAGGGAAAAGAGGAGCAAAGAAGGGAAGAAAGGACTGGCAGAGACCCGAGAAAGGTAAAGAGCAAAGAAAGGACACAGATATGAAGTTTTACTGCACCTTGCCCTGGGTTTCTTGTGTGTCACCTTCCTCATTCCAATTATTCCTCTTGTCCATCATTTCTTGTTGGTTGTCCTGGTAATGTAGAGTAAGGCTGGTAGACTTGTAGGACACACAGACTCCTTTGACATGGCTGGAGCTGGATCAGCCCTTGTGGTCTTTACCTAGGCAGGATCCTCCTGCCCCAGGGCTTTGTGCAACTCTCCTGTTGCTCATGTTCTGAAGCCAGCACAGAGCAAGTTACATGTGCCTTCTCTGTCCTGGGCTGTGAGAAGCTTCTTGAAGAGAAGAGGAAGAAAGATCCATCTCCTTACACTTTGTCTTGTAGTCTGGAGAGGAAAGCGAGCACTTTGAGCATCTGATTCATGTGCCCAGCTGCAGGTGCCCACTTTAGAGAAGAGACATCACTCTCCCAACTCCAGGAGCAATGACAGGTGCTTTTGTGACTCTCAAGGTGACTTGAGCAGGGGCAATATTTACCCTGTAGAAACCTGTGTTTAGCCTGACACCTCCCATCCAGCTGGGAGAAGAGATGGACAGTTGAAGTGATGTCACAGGTGGAAATTCCTTGTATCCCTTTACAAACTGCATCCTGAAGCATGAATAATGGTGTGTCTGTTCATCTGGCAGGGCACTGTGAGACAAGAAAAGACAGAGAGCTGCAAAGCCACTTCCCAGCCATGCCATGTGAGCTGTGCAGAGCAGCAGGAGTCCAGCTGGGCAGCCTGTCCCTGCTCTGGATGGCTTGTCCCTGGCACAGCAATGCACATGCAGCCCAACAGCCCAGCCTGGCTGCCCTCTGCCCTCCTTGGCTGCCCTTCACAGCACCCTCCTGAGGCTTCATTGCTGTGTGGGTTTTTCAGCAGGGTCTGGGCTGAGCTCCTGGGAGTGAGGTGAGAACCATGCTCAGCCTGAGCAGAGGTTTGCTCAGAGGCAGCAGAGACCTCTGAGCTGGCTTTGCTGCCACAGTGTGATATCCCAGCTGGAATGAGCTCAGCTAAAACCCAGCACTCACCATGGCCTGCACAGCCATGGGGTGTCTGGAGGTCAGTTTTGACCTTCCAAGTGTCCCACTGAAATTAAACCACCAGACCCTGGTGGGACCCTCATCCCAAGAGCACCCTGGCAGCCCTCAGCAGCAGCATCACCCCTGAGCTGCCTGGCAGTGACCTGAGCAGCCCATCTTCACCAGTGGGACCAGTGCTAACTGGGCTGGTGGGCTGCAGTGTCCCCAGCCCAGCCATGCCCTAAAGCCCCTGGCACTAGGGCACTGCTCTGGCTCCAATCTGTGGGTCAGCTCGAGCGAGTCATGCTCATTAAACCATCTCCAAGGCAGCAGAGCCAGTTGGCTCAGGAGGGGATTAATTAGGAGCAGCAGAGCTCTGTAACCTCTGGGTGGCTGATGTGCATCAGGCAGAGCTGAACAGAGGCTGGCAGAGCAGGGAGGGCAGGACCCAAGAGTGGGAGTTATTCCTCACAAATAACCATCAGCTGTGATTTCCTCTGCCTGACAGGGTGCTGGGGAGCTCTGGGGAACGCTGTGCCCAAGATGCCTCCCTGGTTCCTGTGCTGCCAGGACACTGCAGACAGCCCAGATCCACCAGAACAGGTGTCAGAAACCACCCCTCAACTTGGTGCTCCCCCTGGGGCTGGGAATTGCTCCCAGGAGCTGTGTCATCCCTAATTTCTGTGGATCTTTGTGTCTAAAAGGGAGTTCAATGTCCTTGCTTGTCTAAGAGTGATGTTTTCATTCAAAATTTCCTTAAAGTGAAGATTAGAAGCTGCTACATAATGAAGAACAGGAGGAAAAAAAGCACCATAGAGATTTTTTTTTCCTTTATTTTGACCTCCCAGCCTCCTGGTTTTGAAATTTTATCAAAACAGTGAAAGCTGAGAAAAATGACATCAGATGAAGACTTCAGGAAAATGTTTGAATCCATGAGGAATCCCCAGAATTATCCTTTTCAGAGCAGGGCAGAAACGAATCATCAGGAAAAAAAAAATCAAAGCATCTGATATTTGTGAAGTGAAACATTTCCACTCATCAGTTTGGACACCAAACACCATTTAATGCCCTAATTGCTCCCATTTGCAGAGCCTGAAACGCCTCTTTGGTGGCAAATTGGCATCACCTGCCCCTGGGCACGGAGAGCCGGATCCAATTCCGTGGGACTTGGGAAGAAAAGATCAATTCCAAAGGGATATTTTATCCTGGGAAGCAGCCAAGAGGCTTCTCCTAACTGTGATTGTGCTTGACACTCATAATGAAACGGAATTCAGATCACTGCAATAAATTTCCAAACTGTGAGCCTTCCAAAAAAATAAAAAAAATAAATAAAAAAGCTTAGCATTTCCCACAAGGCCTTACAAATTCAATCTGCATAAGCTCCAAAATAAGTGTATTTTCTACCTTAAACTAATACTTGGCAGCAACTTCCAATTGGCTCATTTAATTAAGTTGGTGTGCAGATCTCATTTTAATGTATTTAGTGCTGCTAAAATGACAGGCATACTGATCAAGGGGATTGCATTTTATTATTTTTATGTTTTCTTTTTCATTTACATTCAGATTTCTTCCCCTCCTCGCAGAACTTGCTCCTGCAGGCACAGGAGACACAGCAGAGCACCCAAACCCACAGAAGGGAGCAGGGCATGAAATGAGGGAATGGAATTAATGTCAGCTAATTAGGGGATAAACCACAAGGATCTCCTGGATTAAGCAGGAACAACATGTGATGACACCTAATTAATAAGAGAATCCCAAAATCCTGGAATGGTTTGGGTTGGAAGGGACCTTAAAACTCATCCCATTCCACCCCCTGCCCTGGGCAGGGACACCTCCCACTGTCCCAGGTTGCTCCAAGCCCTGTCCTTGGACACTTCCAGGGATGGGGCAGCCACAGCTTCTCTGCCCAACCTGTGCCACCCTCACCCAGCAAGAAATAAGAAGATTTGGTGGGTTGTTGCACAGTTTTCAGAGCATTGGCCAAAAGTGAGGCAGCTCTGCAAGGCTGGGGCAGGTGAAAGGCTTTCCCCAAAGGGAAGAAGGGATTTAAACCAACTTTGTGTGTGTGTGTGTGTCTGCTTGGCACATCTTTAGAACCAGAGGTGGGAAATTCCTTCATGTTTGGTGAAAATGGGCAGTACAGAGAGATCTAAACAACTGCCCTGTTGAGGAAAGGGGCAGCCTTTGGAGCTGAGCCTCATTATTAGACCCTGGGACATCTGCACAGGGGAGCCACATGGAACCAGGTTTGATGCCTCCTCCTACCCCACAGCTGATTTTTCCATGTTTCTGACTTTCCTGAGGCTCCTTCAGTCTTTCCAGTTGTGCCCTGAGTGGTCCCACCTTGGTGGGGTGTTTGGTGACAGCTCAAGAGCAGCCAAAAGGCAAAAGTTGTCTCCAGGCAGGTGGAGAAAAAGGGGCCAGGCTGGGCAGACTCAGGGCCCAGGCACTGCTAAAGCCTCAGCTCTTGGACTGTTGGGAGGAATTGCCTGCAGGACTCGCTCTGTGCCCTCTGAGCTGCCCCCCCGGCCATGGGATGGGAGAGGGACTCGCACAGCATCGCCCTGAGAGGGTTTTGATGATCCTGCTGTCACACATGGGGTAGAGCTTTGCACTGGAAGTGGTTACAAATGGGTTGTTGGGAGGAATTGGGAGGAGAGTGTAATGGCAGGGTCTGTCTGTCAGCTCTGGGATCCAGTGCTGGAGCTGAGGCATCTTCTCATGGCTCCAACAAACCCGGGATGATCTCACAAATACATATATACTTTTACAAAAATTGCCCTATCTGAGGAGAGAAATATGTGTTGTGTTACCAGTTCTTTTTCTCATACTTACTCTGTCGGAGCATCTTTGATTTTACTGTGATTACCTGGAACCATTTTCAGTTATTTTCACCTACCTGTGGTCCATTTGCTTCAATCCTCTGTCCTTACAGATAGGATATTTTTTTCCTTTTCTTTCTTTAAGCCTTGAAGTTAATTCCTCCCTCTCTCTCTCTCTCTCTCTCTCCCTGTGAGGATTTTCTTTATGAGGCTTTTGTGTGCGTGACTATTTCATCTTTCCTGAGCACCACTTTGACATCATCTGAGCCACAAAATTATCAGCTGCCCTTGCCATTCCTTCTCTCCCTTCAATCCTGCCAAAGGGAGCAAATTACCCACGGCCCAGCAGGGCCACAGACTTTCAGGTTTGGGCTCAAATCATGTCTCTGCATGCCTGATACTTCCCTAAACCCTGGAAAGTGGGATGCTCGTGGATGGCAGAGATCTCAGAGTTTATATTGCACTTTCATGTGCAAGTGGCTTATGAGAGATTAATAAATGATTAATAGGCATTATAGACATGAGTAGCATAATTTAGCAGGTGACTGTAAGCATGTCAGGAGAAGGTATTACAGAATATTATAAGCAACCTATTGGCTGTTTGGGCTTTATAATAATCTGTAAGCATTGATTAGTTATTCATTCCAACACCTCTTAATCATCCCCAAACCTTCTATCACTTATTTTGTGAACACTTGACAGAAAACCAAGCCAGAAATAGTACATGTAAAAATAGTGCTCTTTTCCATGGCCAGCCCTGAGGGATTTCAGAGTCAGAGGTGCCAAAACACAGCCCTGATCCCACAAGACCCCAGCAGAGCCCTCATTGTTCTGCAGGATGACAGGAACAGGACCAGGGGCCCCACAGACCTGCTGCGTTACTCACCTGAGAGCTGCTGGTTCTGCACATCCCCCTGGGCCAGGGGACAGTGGGAAGGGACTCCCAGGCTGGTTTTCACCTTCCAGACCATTTTTGCAGTGAAACTAAACAAGTGAGAAAGAAGGTTGGGGGTATTCCCCCCCCTTAGGCCCCTCATTATAACCTTGTCCAGATCTTCAGCTGTGAACTGAGTCAGTGTTACCTGTGAACCCCCAGAGACAGAGGGAGCCTTTCCAGAGAGCAGCTTCCCCACCTCTGTCCCATCTTATTGTAAAGTTTGTCCACTGGGGTTAGTTTGGAGCAATCAGGAGCTGCTTTTAATTCGTCATCCCCCCTGAATCTTGTTGTGTTTTTTTTTTTAAGTGCATTTTGAAAGCTGGATTTGGCCATTTCAGAGGCTTTTTTTCCTCTCCTGGCCTGAGTTTTCATTGATTTTCTAAAGAGAGGGAAATACAAAAACAGGAACAAGTGTTTTCTTTGCTTTTCCTGAGGGAACAAACCCAAAACTCCTTGGTGCAGGAGAAACAAGCAGAACTTGAGTGACAATATCTGATGCTTTCAGAGACCTTGTGTGGTGCCCTCCCCTCTGGCCCTGCTTTCACCCTGCTCTGGGTTTTGCATCCTTCGTTCTGTTTGTGGCAGAGCCCTCCCTGGGCTGCACAGATCTCATGTTCTGTGTTTCCTCACCCCCCTTGGGGACCTGAACCCTCCACCTGGGCCACATTTGGAACACAAAGAGGTTTCCCTCCCAGAGAGCTCAGGCTGAGAGGAGAGTCAAGAGAGCACAAAGAACAGAGGTGGGCACAGCGATACCCACTCTGGCAGCTGTGCTAAGCCCTGGTCCTGCTGCACAGGCTGCCCTGGCACTGCCAGAGCTTTGCAGGCACTGCAGCAGCAGAGATTCCTAAGGAGGGATGTGACAAGTGGGGCTTCAAAGATTTGTACAGAGGATTAGCACAGAGAAACTTTTCTCTCTGTGGTGTCTCCTGGCCCCCGAGTGAAGGAGGCCTGTCAGCCACGTGCTCACCTTCCAGCTGCATCCTGAGTGCTTTTCTCTGTCAGGGCTTGCGTGGGCCAATTACCAGCTCCATCCCCATGGAATGCAGCCCCTTCACATTTCTCACTTAATCGATTTGGATGAAATCTCCCTCAAAACCCTGTTTTTCTTCTTGCTCTTTTTTCCCCTAATGCAGCCTGCTCTAATACCTCCACAATCCTCCCTCAGATCCCTGTGTAGCCCATTAGTGTGTTTGCACTGTAAGATTTCCTTCCCTTCCCAGAATGCAAAAGAAATAATTTCATGGTGTTTTTCCAGCTCTGAATATTGACAGAGATGCTGCTGAAAGGGCCTCTCTGTTCCTGCTTGTACCCATTCACACTGGAGCTCACACTCTTGTTATTTAGCACTTAACAGTTCCCCCCTTCCTTGGCTGAGTGCTAATTGGCTAAAATTAAGTGCAGAGAGATGAAATACCCTTCACACCCCATATTCATGCCCCCTTCCCAACTTTTCAGCCTTCTGGTGTTTCAATTAATCCAGTTCAATGCTCTAAATGGCTCCTCATCACTCCTGGGGTTCCAGGCTCTCAGAAAGATGCTTTAGCAGCCCCCTGTCATTTCTGTTTATTTAATATTTGCTAAATGCTGCCACTTCTTGCTGGTCTTGAGGTGGAGTGATTTGATCCTCACTCCTCTATTCTGGTTGTTCCTGCTCAGGGCTGGGTTGGCTGCTCTGCCTGGAGGTCAACCCACATCCTCCTGCTGTTTGCAGGACATTCTGCTGGCTCAAGCTCTGCCAGGGGAAATTGAAGTTGGAGAGCAGAAAAAAATTCTTCCCAGAGAGAGTGCTCAGGCCTTGGAATGGGCTGCCCAGAGAGGGGGTGGATTCCCCATCCCTGGA
>JAWWLZ010000050.1:6028164-6039459 GCA_035041345.1 Poliocrania exsul | reverse complement strand
CACAGAGCGTGCAGGGTGGCCTGTGGCACATTTCTTTTCTCTCTTTTTCTCATCTCTCTGGACTATTTTTCATTTGGTCACCGAAGTGAAAAATGCATCCTTGGCAGTGCTTTAAGTAGAATTCCATGTCAGAGACTTTCTCGAGCAGCTGCAGGACGTTGGTGGGAGAAGTGGCAAGAACAGCATTCAAACCAGCTCTGTGCTTTGGGCCTCAGAGAGCTGTTAACTCACAATAACCCCTTGGGTATTATTGATTTTCAAAGGGACTGCCTTGTTTTTGACAGTGTAGTTTTGTCACTCCCTGGGTCATTTTACTTTCTAATGGGAAGAAGAGTCAGAGGATCAGACTGAGCTTTAATGGAGAAAGAGCATCTTGGTTATCCAGCTGTTTTGTGGCACTGGGAGAGGGATTTACTCAGGGAAGTTGGGAGGTTGGTTGGGAGTCAGGAACAACTTGTTCCCCATCGTGCCCAGCAGATTTGGCTAAAGCTGGATCCTTCTGCTCCAAAACACTATGGAAAGTGTCAGTGCCTCTGAACCTGCAGAGTCCCCACTGAAACATCCAAAATGTGCTTGGAGGAGGTGGGAGATGGGTGAGGGAAATCCTTTTCCCCACTGTGGCCTGGCTTTTCAGCTCTCCAGTGGGAAATCAAGGAAAGCAGAATACTCTTGAAAATCTGTTCCTTAGTTCTCCCCAGGGAAGGAACCTGACCCCCTTGTGTGCTGGGAGGGACCTCACCTGGGCCAGGTGAGAGAACAGGGTCAGTCAGCATCCCTTGTGTCTCCATCCCTCCCCTCTTGGCCAGCCTGAGCTCTGTGCTGCTCCAGCTTTGGCAAGGGGTGCTTGAAGGGACTGGGACAGGGTACCTGCCTGGCCCACATCAGTAATACCTGAGTGTGGCCCCACTCCTGCTCCCTCCTCTGCTCTGGATTACAGCCCAGCGTGGGGAGGAGCTGGGGAGGGAGGGATGAGCTGCATTTCACCTACAGGGAATATCATCTACCCTTCCCCTCAGCAGCCCCAGCGAGGCTCAGGCTGTGTCTGATCTCTGTGGAGCAGCTCAGGTTCTCCTGTAATCGATGCCTTCAGCCAAAGGAAGAGAAGAATCATCTTGGGAGGCTCCTGAGGAGCAGCAGCTGCTCAGGTCGGGTGTGCAGGGCTCAGGTGCTCCTTGGCCCAGCTCCAAAACACCCCTTCCTTCCAGAGACTCCCAGCAGAGAATATTTCCTCCCTTTTGTTTGACTTTGGCCTCTACTGGAGTTAAAGAGCCTGGTCTGGGACGCAGCAGGGCCCATTTGAGCAGTTTAAGCCCACGGTGCCAGTGTGACCCCCAGGATGACTTTATTTGTTGGTTAAGATTTATCTGCAGGCAGTTCCTACTGAGCACTTCATCTGCTGGCAGATTTCTTGTTCAGATCCAGCTGCCAATTTCCATTGGAAGAACAATTGAACCTTGCAGGAGCTCCTCCAGAGTCCCTCTGCTTCTATCCCTGCATCTCTGTCTGTGCTCCACAGGGCAACCAGGAGGAAAAGATGTTCATGGAGACCTTTCCCACCCCTCCTGCCCTGCACCATGGCTGGTCCTTTTGCTCTGCCACTTCTCCTCTCTTCCACCTGTGACTTCCAAATTCCATCACAGTATTAGATAAAACTCTGATTTACCTGTGACAGGAGCAGGTGCAGCAGAGTGAAATATTCTACCCAAAATGAGGATCTTATCTGATCTAGTAAGAGGAAGGGGTTGCTTGGGGGGTACTAGAGGATGCTGCTGGATAATGGCACCTCATTGCCACTGGGATGTGTGGGATGGGAGCCTGGGCCAGCTGAATGGGCAGAGACAGTTCCCACACAGTGTGAGAGGGGTTTCAAACTGTTGGCAGGAGTTATTGTCACTTTAAGGGCTTCAACTGGAACTCTCCAGTTCTCAACTTTCCCAGTGTTTAGTCGAGGATCTGGGGAGAAAGGGAATAGGTGTGGCTGGGGAGAGACCCTTGGCAGATAAGTTTCCAGCAGCTCATTATCTGCTGGGGAGATTTCAATGCATGTGAAATATAAAGCTGCTAATTTGTATTTTAATATTCCTCTTGTGTCCCATAGTCTGTATAAATTAAGTAAATTCAATCAAAGGCTATCCCTTATCTATTGCCTGCCTGTGCCTTGCTGGGGAGCTGGATCAGTTCTGGAGTGGGAGAGGATGGGAATGGAAATCTGAGATCCCTCCCGATAGATCAGAGTCAGACAAAGGCAGAGCATTGATCGCACAGCTCCACAACAGCCTGAGCAAGAAAAAATAAAAAAATGAGGGGAAAAAAAAAGAGAAAAGGGAGGAAGAAGAAGCAGAAAGAACAATCTCTCTTTTCTCTTCCCTATCAGCACCCTGAGCTTTGAATTACAAGTGAATGAGAGCTGACTTATTCCTTTTCTGAGGGAGAAACTCACGCACAGGAGTCAGGGTACAGGAGTTATGGCTCCCCTGGCCATCGTAGATTGGCCCCCCTGTGTGTGTGTAGTATTTTGTGTTACTGTTTATGGGGCTAACTTTAATGTCTTAATATATATGTGCACTGTGCCAGAATTACAGCTGCAGGGGGGACCATAACTTTGAACTTCCTGACTTTTGTGCGTGTAAAACCTCAGCTGTGATCTTAATTTACTTGAGGGTTTTTTGTTTTGGTGGTTGTTGTTGTTGTTGTGAGTCCTTCCCCTCCCTGTTTCTTTAGAGATAGAAGAAAGATGAGAGAGCAAAGTGGCAATGTGCCTGTTTGGTGCTGCAAATGATGGATTAGCACTGGTACTTCCAGGCAGGCTGTGGCTGTTGGTGCTGCTGGAGGGGCAGGGGGGAGTTTAAAGGCTTGGAAGAAGAAAAGCAAAGCCTGGAGGTGTTGCCACAGAGGGGTGTGATGGTGCTCGTGGGGGGCAGGGTGGCTTGGCAGGGTTTGGTGCTGCTGTGACATCCACAGGGATGTGTAAGGATGTGGGGAGCAGCACTGGAAACTCATTGCCCTGGCAGGACCAGGAGGGCAGGGCAAGGGGGACAAACAGGAGGGTGACAGATCCTGTTCTGGTCTTAATATTCAAGCCAGGAGAGCCTGTGATCATCCACCACTTCCAGCCCAGTTTTATGGCTCCATGTTGGTTAGTCAGGAGCAGGCAGAGTCATAGAATCACTGGATTGTTTAGGTTGGAAAAGCCCTCCAAAATCATTGAGTCCAACTTTCCCCCCAGCACTGCCAAGGCCACCACTGACCATGTCCCCAAGTGCCACATCCATATGGCTTTTACATCCCTCCAGGAGTGGGGACTCCACCACTGCCCTGGGCAGCTGTGCCAGGGCTTGGCAGGCACCAGCAGTGCATGCATGGTGAGGATGGTGAGGATGGTGAGGGTGGTGAGGATGGTGAGGATGGTGAGGGTGAGGATGGTGAGGGTGGTGAGGATGGTGAGGATGATGAAGATGATGAGGATGGTGAGGGTGGTGAGGATGGTGAGGGTGGTGAGGGTGGTGAGGGTGGTGAGGATGGTGAGGGTGGTGAGGATGGTAAGGATGGTGAGGGTGGTGAGGGTGGTGAGGATGGTAAGGATGGTGAAGATGGCAAGGATAGTGAGGATGGTGAGGATGGTGAGGATGGTGAGGATGGTGAGGATGGTGAGGATGATGAGGGATTCCCCAGCCAACCAGAGCTGGGCTGTTTGTCTACGAGTGCAAGGCTTGATTTAGTTTGCAGCTTGCATAACTTTTCAAGTCTTTTATGTTCCTTTTCCTTTTGAAAAAAGCTTAGCATGCCATCCAGTTTTCAGTGAAGAAATAGTTCATTTGAACAATGTATATCCAGTTTCCTGTGTCTCCATCCCATGCTGGTTCCCTAATGCCTTGATCAGAGAGGGCACACGAGGGATGGCTCTGCTCTGCTCAGCTGCCTCTCTTCATCTCACTCCTTGGCACCTCTGAGTTTTAAGGTCCCTAAGTCTGTGTTGAAAGCACTTGAAATCAGCTCCAAAGCTTTGAGGGAGCGAGGGCAGACTGACAGATGGACAGAGTCGTGCACTCAAACAGTTTGATTGCTCTGGTGTTATTTCCATCAGCAACCTGAGTGGAGGGGGGGAAATGGGGCAAATATGATTTTGAAGGGGGAAAAATGATAGAGCCTAGTTTAGGAGAAACTGAAGTGAAGAATTTCAGCCCTCCTGAAAACTCAGTGTTCCTCCAGACACCAGACCCTGCCTCTGTCAGAGGCTCATGTGGGCAGGGATGGAGGAGGCACAGGAAGAGTCAGTCCATGGCTGGTTAAACTGGGCTAACTGGGGGTAGTTTCTTCTGGGTGTCTGGTGTCTTTCAGCCCCTGCCAGGCACAGCCTGGGCTGTCAGACCAGCAGAACATCCCTCAAACCAGGGCACTCGAGTGCTGCTGCAGGGCCACTGTGCTCTGAAAGCCTTACAAGAAGGTTGTTTCTCTCCTTTTCCTCCTGGAAGTGTCCCCTCTCCCATCCTTGCCCAGGATGATTTATGATCAATAGCACCAAATCTTGATGCCCTTCTCAGATGGTGAACTTGAAAGCAACAGAGGTACCCCAGGAATCTGTTTGGCAATCAGAGAAGAGAAAGAAATCCCAGCAAAACCACGACCCTGCTCTCTCCAAACTGCTTAGCAATGCTGAGTGTTTGCTGCTGCCTCCAACTCCCCCTCCAGACAAAGCCACAGCATAATGAGACAGAGAAGGAGCGAACCACTCGCCTGGAGACACCTCTGCCTTCCTCCCCTCCCCGAGAGGTGCCTGTGCTGCCCCAGAGCCTTGCACTCCCTCAGAGTGCAGCAGGCACTGCCCAGCCCTCCCAAGGATTGCAGCTCGTTCTCCCCAAGGCTGGTGTAGCATTAAGTTCTTATATCCGAAAGCAGCCTCTCAAATTGCTGCCTGGTGTGTTACATAAATCCTCACTGGGATCCTCAGAGACTGCAAGCAATTACAGTAGGTGCTGAGGAAGCAAGTGAGAGCTCAAAGAAAGGTTAAGAGATGAGGAGAAGGGGGAAAAAAACCAGAAACAACAACAATCCCAGCCATGGTAGCAGCTTGGAGTGGGAGGGAGGCCCACATGGCCAAGACAAGGCTGTGTGGAAACTGCTACATCTTGGCCCTTTTTGGAAAGGCCCAAGGGAATGTCACCCATCTGTTAACTGTGATACTCTTTGGTGAGGATCTGGAACATTCATTTATGCCCTAAAACAGGAGGAACAGTTGTCAGCAGAGCCCAGAGAGTCTGTAGACGGTTCCTAGAAATCCATGCTCATGAAGGCAATGTCTGGATGCTCTCCAGTCAAGAACATTCCCCTCTGTGTAGACCTCCCTGTCTCCTCCACTCAGATATCTGGGCATGCATGGGAGTCCTGGGAAGGGCCATTCACTCCATCTCTCCTTGTCCTTCAGCAATATGTGCCAAGAGCTGCTCTCTGTCTCCTCAGAGCCAGCGGAAAGCGTGAGAGATTTCCCTGGAGAGCAGCTCAAAGCTGAGACTGGCCCGCACTATCCATGTCTTGGAGCCCTTCCAAGGTCCATCTGCAGCCTGAGATCTCATGAGGGAACCAGGACCCAGCCACTGAGCTGAAAGACCTGAGACTCCCCAGGGCAGGTGGCAGAGCAGAGATGACGCCTGGCTGTGTCCCCTGTGCCCTGGGCAGGCTCCTCAGCTGTGCCAAGGCAGCCACTCCCCTTCGGGTCTGGCTCAGTCAGAGCCAACCTGGGACTTGTTCCAATGCCTTAAAACCAGCTGCAAATGTAAGCTGTTACCTTCCCTGCCTTCCCATTTCCCCTCAGGGCAATCATCTCCATTAGTGAATGTCTCCAGACCCGTGTGTGGAGCCTGATGTCTGAGAAGCTTCCCCTGCACTTGATGCAAAGTGCTGCTTTCCCAGAACTGCCTGGTGCCCAGTGCAGGCAGCACGAAGCCAACCTGCCTTCCCTGAGCCTCTGCTCTCTGTTAGTCCCATAATGTTGTTATCCTTCACCACCTGACAGCTCCATAGGTAACTTTGGGGGAAGGGGGGGTAGGGTTGAAGTGAATACATCAAATAGATTTAACAGGGCTGCCTGAATTCATGGGGCTCATAACACATGCATTTCCCTAATAGACACAGGCATGGATTTAACTGTCAGGCAGCTGCATTAAGGAAATGGATAGCAGATCCTGGAGACATCTGAGCCCTGGGTGGAGAAGGTTTAATCCGGGTACACAGCTCTGGCAAATGTGTCACTGTCTGGTCGGAGCATCCAATAATAACTATTGCTCTCAGCTATTCCCTGGCAGAGAGGCAGGGCCTGATAACCTGCTGTTATCAGCAGGGAAAGCAAAGCACAGGGAGGTGGAACAGGCAGGCAGTGGTGAGGAAGGAGCCCACGTGCTAAGCCACAACTGCTCAGGCGAGGCGGCCACACAGCAGCGGCTCTGAGGGGTCCCTGGGGGACAGCACAGCCAGGCTGTGACAGCTGAACTGGCAGAGCCTCCAAGCTCCTTCCAGAGGGGTGCCAGGGGGCCAGGGGAGAGGTGGGTGGTGCACAGAGGGGGTGGCTGATCCCCCCAAAGCATCCCCTGGAGCAGCACTGGGGCAGTGGTTTTTCTCCCTGCAGGTTGAAGAACGGCCTCACCTGGGTACAAACCCCACCTGTGTCCCTCCAGGTGACAGCACAGCCTCCTGCTCCTGCCTGTGTCCCCAGCACCCTCAATTCCAGGATATTTTAGCTGATTCCCATTGCATATCAGGCTCTTTCCCTGTTCCTTTCCCAGCTGGGTGCTCCCTGCAGAACTGCCTCGCTCCTCCTCAGCACAAACTGACACAGACAAGGAGCTCAAGAGGCCAGAGAAAATCTGAGAAAAGCAGGAGGAAAAGGGGACTCTGTGGGCCACTGACATCTTTCCTGCTATCTCCAAGCATCTTTGAAAGACTTTCTCTTGCTTTGACAGAGCCAGCCAGCCCTTCATCTGGGAACTGCACGAGTCTCAGGCAGCTTCAAAGCAGGACAGCTGCATTCACATTCCCAGCTGCAGGAACTTTCAGAGTCTATATATAGGTTTTCTATAGGATAAGGGACAGACAGCAAGGGTTCTGCTGAAGGAAATTATGTTCCTCTGACCCGCTTAAATCCTTTGGATGAGTTAAGAGACCAGTGGATGAAAGGGAATGAGAGAGTATATACACACACACTCCTTGTTTTGAATTTCAAAAGCCTTTTTTGATAAAGACCCGGACAGAGAGCTATCAAGGCATGGTGGTGGCCAGGGGGTGCAAGTTAAAATCCCTGTGATAGATTAATGCTGTTGGAGAGAATGGGAAGAAATGGGCAATTCTCAGCAGGAGAAGTTGTCACTGTCAAGGGGACATTAAATGGGAATATTGCTCAGAGTATTTACTGACCATTGCGTACAGGGCTGAGCAGAGAGGTAAGTTTGGTGATGCCACGTGGTTTGTATTTGTTTTCAAGACTCATAGGGAGTCCTGATTTCCACCTCTGCCCTAAGCTGGCCCATCTCTGCTGCCAAGAAGTGCCTGGGATTTGCACTGCAGGCCCTTTTGTTTGCAGGCAGTGGAGGGAACAGAGTGGGGAGGGCCGTGCCGGGGCCGGGCTGCTCCTTCCCAGCTGCCAGAGCTCTCCGTGCTGCCTCGGCTGGCACGTCCTGCTGCCATATGTGCCCAAGCTGGGGCTGCAGCCGCCACTGCCCGAGTCGGGATGGCTTCCCAGCACAGGAGAGGGCTTCCTAATTAGTCTGCAGCCCTGCCAGGATGTTGGGAGAAGGAAGTTAATTAGCAGAATGTGTTTGGACAGCTTGCCTGGGAAGGCAGATTTGTGCTGCTTCACCTTTCGCTCCCAGTTTCTCTGCCTGGTCCTCTGTCCACCATCCCCACGCACATCTCTGTCTATCTGTCTGTCCATCCAACATCCATCATCGTTGTCCTGCTCTTCATCTCTTGTTCTTACACAGATCTTGCTGCTCCTCCTCCCATGGGAGCACCACTTGGGATCCCACTTTTCCCTGCTATTCAAACCCTGCTCTGTGTGCCAGGCAGGAGCTGTGCTGGCTGGCTCCTTGTAGGCAGAGCTGAGCTTACAAGACCTGCTGACTCTTGAGGGGTCTCTTCTGCCTTTGTTTCCTCCTTCTGCCCCTCACCCACACTCTCTTCTCTATCCCCCGCACTGGAATTGTAGCTCAATTGAATTAGAGTAATTAACTTTTGGTCACACTTTTCATTGAGTAGTCAGGAGGGAGAAAAAAGAAGGGAAGTTAATTGAGATGAAAGGAGACCATGTGGAGCAAGAAGCTCTGATTAATGTGTGTTGGTGAAGCCCAGGGAGGTGTTGCAGAGTTTGCAGGGGTCACAGAAAACCTCTGACACCTTTTCCATCACCGCTGTGTCATCCTGTGCTCTGCACTTGGGGGTGGGGAGGGATTCTCTTCTCTGGAAGAGGCTGTTGGGTTTGAATTATTGTGTCATTTTTCTTCCCCAAATTTTTCTTTTCACCGTGTTGATAATGAAAAAGTTTCATCAGCAATGTGTGAATTCTAATTGGACAAATTGTTCTGGCTTGATGGGCTCCAAACCCTGTCATGAAGTCAGACATGTGGGTGCTGTGCTGGTCTGAGAAGACCTCGTGGAGATGTTCCCATCCCCTGTAAACAAGTGTTGGCCTCCCCTCCCATGGCAGCTTGCAGATCCTCTGACATTTCGAGCTCCAGGATTTATGGCAGGCAAAATGATGTCTCATCTGTTAAATGAAATGCCTCAAATAAGGCATTTCCATTTATTAAGGCAGTTATTATGTCATAATTAAGCTCCAGTAGCTGACGGAAAACATATTTATGGAGGTTTAACAGTGCAGCCTGTGAGAGAGAAGTCAAGGCTGCAGCAGTGACTGGGGTTGGTCACAGAGCAGCTGGCAGGGTCAGGCACAACCTGGTGCTCAGGACACTCTCCTGGCCAACAGCAGGATGGGACCTGTTGAAAATGGGATGTGTTTTCAGTGAGGGGAACGAGAACTGCTCTGTTGAGAACAGACACTTTCCAAAGCCAAGGGAACCTTGTTCCTGAGGGGTCACCCTGCGAGTCAGGTTGATCCTTCTGCTCCCACTGAAAGCCTGGAGGTCCTGGGTGGTGCTGGCAGCTGGAAAAACTTCACCTCCCCTTCCAAGAGTTGTGATGGAAACCTTCACCTCCCTTTCCAAGGGTCATGATAGAAACCTTCACCTGCCTTTCCAAAGGTCATATTGGAAACCTTCACCTCCCTTTCCAAGGGTCATGATGGAAACCTTCACCTCCCTTTCCAAGAGTTGTGATAGAAACCTTCACCTGCCTTTCCAAGGGTCATGATGGAAACCTTCACCTCCCTTTCCAAGAGTTGTGATGGAAACCTTCACCTCCCTTTCCAAGAGTTGTGATGGAAACCTTCACCTCCCTTTCCAAGGGTCATAATGGAAACCTTCACCTCCCTTTTCAAGAGTTGTGATGGAAACCTTCACCTTCCTTTCCAAGGGTCATGATGGCAAATTTCACCTTCCTTTCCAAGAGTTATTCTTGGCATCACGCTCAGAAATGCCTGCTCTCCTTCAAGCCACCTTTAGCCAAGCCCTCGGAGGGCTGGCATTTGCTTCCCTGACAGCCCAGCTCTGCTGCAGGAAGGGAGGGGGTAACAGGGAGGATGTGGAGCAGTCAGGGGAAATGGGAGAAAGAGCTCTGTGAAGCTTGGTATTAGGCAGGGCTTTGGGAAGGTTGGGAAGATATAAAAAGAACTTGAGAGAAGCGTTTTCTCCAGGATTAAGACCACAGAGTCCATCTCACTGTGGCTTTTCGAGCTGCCTTGAGGCACAGCAGCTTCAAAGGGGAGATTGAGAGAAACAGAAAATTAATGGTGCCTCTCCCCATGCCCTGCCTGTCCTGACACACCAGAAGGAGAACTTTGTAAAACTTTGGGCAATTCATTTTAGAGAGATGGCCCAGTCTGGTGGGCACAGGCTCCAGAAAAGTCCATTACACCCTGATCCAGACACATCCATGGGCTCCCTCCTGTCCACACCCCCCTTGCCTGCCCATAAGTGTGCAAATCAAAGGGTGTCAAACCTCACACTCACACCCAGAGCATCTTTTCTCCTTCTCCCTTTCCTGACGTGTCATCACCACAGAGGTTTTTTTTAGAACGTGGTTAAACCCAATAAAATAATCATTATTGCTGCAATTATTTCCAAACAGATTAAATATCTGCCATGCTCCCAGTTACAGCATAAAAGAGGAGGAACCATAAACTACCTCAGTGCATAAAAATGGGGAAGGGAGAAGGAAGGGATGACATTTCATCTGCCTTCCTCATGGGCCTGGGTAGTTACTGGGAACATTTGCATATTTTTAATGCAGTGCCTCTTTAATAAATTCCTCCCTCCAGACACATTAAAAATGGTGTGCTTGCCTGAGCATCTCCGAAGGGTAGGGAGGGTTGGCAACTCCAGGCTCCTGGTGCAGCCTCAGAACAAACAGGGGATGTGTGTGGTGTGTGATGGGAGGGGAGGAGTGCAGGGAAGGGAAAGGACAGCTCATCCCATCACTCCTTTTTTTTGTGTGTGCACCATCAGTGAATGCCATCTGTTTAATTTTTGACCTTTTTGTTGTCTGACCTCCTTTGAACTTCACCAGAATCCTCCAGGGTAATATAGTTCCTTTGCATTCAGGGGCAGGATTATTTGCTATTAAATTGGAAATCAGGAAAGGAGACTTAAATTCTTCTCCTGACCTGTTAATCTTCCGTGGAGTAAAAATATTGCCTGTAATTACAGGGTTTTCTCTCTTTTTTTTTTTTTCTTTTTGGCTTGAGTTCAGCCAGACCCCAAACTTGCACTTTAAGCCTCTTATGGCAAATATCTCTTTTCTGAGAACAGGCTGTGGTTCCTGTTCCCCCATCAGCTGGAGACCCCAGCCCAGAGGCCCCTGCCCTGCCCACTGTCCCCAGCCACGCTGGGCCTGTGGGGCCAGCAGAGAACATGCAGGGAACAGGGAAATGGGAGCTGGTTAAACACATTCTGGGGGCAGGAGCTCGACAGTGACTCCTACAACAAGGCTGGAATAATCCAAGTGCTTCAGGACACTGAGAGATTCACACATGCAGAGATCAGTGTGGTCCCTCCCCCTGCCACTGCAGTTCAAAAGCATCTCCTCAGCTTGTCCATCTCCCTGGTGTCCCAGATATCTCTGCCAGGGGAAATTGAAGTTGGAGAGCAGAAAAAACTTCTTTGCAGAGAGAGTGCTCAGGCCTTGGAATGGGCT
>JAWWLZ010000050.1:5984207-5995204 GCA_035041345.1 Poliocrania exsul | reverse complement strand
TGCCATGATCTGGTAAAGGGACTGGAGTTGGCCCAAGGGTTGGACTTGATGATCTCGGAGGTCTCTTCCAACCCAATTAATTCTGTGATTCTATGAAAGGGATGGGGTTGGGTGGCCACCCTGGTACAGCCACCAGTGTATGTGACTGGCACCCAGAGGAGTGGAAGGAATATCCCAGGTGGACACCACCACACCTTTCCTTCCTCCCATTTCCCCAGCCCTTGTGAACCTGAGCTCACACCACATCTCCACTGACTCCCTGCTAATGTAAGGACAGCATTAATGTATTTTTTTCAGACAGTATCTCAGAGTCAGTTCATGCCTTGCTGCAGGTGGAGCACCCAGCCTGTGCCATCCTCTGGCCCTCCATGTTCTCCCTCGGGGCTTTGGCCTCAGGCAGCTCCTGCAGCTCCTCCGTGGGCTCCCCACACAGCTGGCGGAACACCGGCAGCCTCTTCCTGGAGCCAGGGGAGTGTCTCAGATCCGGGACTTCCTTCTCCAGGTGCGTGGAGAAGGTGGGGATGTGCTGGGGAAGGGAGGAAGAGCGGTCTCCGTTGGTGCTGAGGTAGGGCCGTGCTCTGGGGTGGCAGGACATCGATCCGTGGTGGGCATTGCTGGTGCCTGCACGGTCCAGAGTGTGGGATGCAGGGATGTTCCTGCAGCTGTTGAGGAAGATGTATCTGATGTCCCTGGAGGTGTGGTAGGGTGTGCATCTCGGTGATGAGGAAAGGCTCCTGCCTTCACACCGGGATGCTGGTGCCGACATTGTTGCTGGCCTTGCATGGGGATAAATCACACAGTTAGCAAGGTGGGAGGGGATAGAGCTGGTCAGGAGTTCTCAAAAAACCCCACAGTGATCCCTCCTCCCAAAAATATCAAATTTCCAGAATCCTCTCCCTCCCCCTCCTTTCTCTGAACTGACCAACTTTGACAATTTACCTCAACTCCATCATAGGGTTTCACATCACAACCAGTAGACAGCCACCAAAATGAGGACTTTGCTGTGTTGAATCCCAAGCTCCAGTTCATGGATGTCTACAGCCACCCCCAGCCTGGCTGTGGGAGTGTGTTGTCAGAGACAGACAAGTCATCTCCATCATTCTTGGAGCTCTTTGCAGGAATGAATAACTGGATTTAGGATCTGAAACTGCATCTTTGGGGAAAGGCTGACCCTGTGCACTCTCAGACAGCCTTGTGTGTTTTTCCATCATAACCCACTGAATATTTAAGCTCTTTCCCAGGTTTTGTACATTGCTGTGTGAAAGGCAGGCTCTTGGAGGAGGGGAAAACCCAACCTCCTCTATGCTTTGATACCTGGCTGGAACCTACAGAGTTGACAAAGAGAGAAGGCGACCAACCCTGGTCATGGATAATTCATCTCATGCATAACTCATGCTCACACATTTCATGGATAATTTAGGATAAGGGCTTGCAAGATCAGGATCTCACATGGAAGTGAAGGGTCTCTCATGAGCAAAGCTGATGGCAAACTCTTGCTGAGGGACGGAGAGTTTCTCAATGTGGCAACATGCCAAGGGCTGGGAGAGCAGCAATGCTGTGGTTCCTTGAATGTTGGCATCTTCCAATCTGGCCAAACTCAAAATATGTTTGGCACAGTGTCCTGTCTCTGAGAATGGCCAAGATCTGCTCAGGTGAAGGAGATACAAGCACAGCAACTCCACTGTGTGGGAGCAGCAGGTCTTAAATCCTGGGGCTTGTCCAGAAATCCAGAGAAAGCACCTTCTGTGCAGCCCAAGTGCTTGACTATCTCTACTATGAGCACAAGGTAATTAAGCATTTTTATCCTTACTCATCATTACTATCTTTTCTTCCCTTCCAAACACAAACCAGAAGGGGGCAGTTGATTTTTTTCCCCCTGGTGTGAGAGCACCAGAATTTCACGCAGCGAAGGAAGAAATTTGTGCTCTCAGACTTGGGCTGTGCTGTGGGAACCTGCTTAATCCACCCCAGAGGAAGGCACACAGCACCCAACTGGAGTCCAGCTCCTCAGATCCAGAGGAGGTCGGATCTTAAAGCTCAACTCACAGGCATCAAACATTTAAGCAGAGCAGGCGAAGGCTGAATTATTAAAATCACCCTACGTGAAATGTTTCTCTCCAAGAAGATGAGCACTCTCCTTCCCTGGTTCATTGTCTCTGCGGGGTGTCAAAAATACTAAGGCTCATTCTGCCTTCCCCATCCCCCTTGAGATACTTGGAACAAGTGAAGCACTCCCAGCTGCCAAGAAACTCTGAATATTTATGAATCCCCTTAATCACAGAGGCAGGGCCCATTCCAGCCAGCTGAGTTTGGCGATGTCTTGGCCTTGCCTCCTAGAGAGGATCAGAACTTGCTCCCAGAAGTCTTTTTCACCACCCTGGAGCTGATCAACAGTGTGTCCAGTTCAGGTGGCCAACCCTGGGAGTAGTTTAAGGGATGGAGATAATTCATACCTGCTCCTGCACTGCCTTTTGGAGTTAGAAATACAAATTAATTTGCCTTGGGAGGCACCTCCACAGCTTCAGCCTTGGCAGCAGAGAAGCAGCAAGACCTGGGGAAAGTGTCCTGACTTTCTGACTGTTTCTCACCGTTGTTATCCCATTATTTCACTGCATATGGAGTTTGCTTCAAAAGAAAAGCAAGCCCAATACAGCACCAAAGTGAAGCAAGCAGTGATTTTTTCCCCCCTGTTTCTTCTGTATTTTCCCTTTCCCCATCCTACAGTCACAGGGGGGACAGGGACAATCAATCGTGAGAAAAGAGGTTCTTCCTTGGTCAAAATGAAACCCAAGGCTTTGCTTTTATCTTCTTGTTTGTGTTCCAGCATGCACAGAACCACTTTTTTAAATTCCTCATAAGCATTTGGTATGAAAGGGAAACTCCTTGGGTATTTTGGTTTTTCAGTAGTTTTTTGGGGGGGCAGTTGTGCTATTTTTGCTAAACATACTTATTACCTTCTTTTAACTGGCTCTGTCACACAGAATGTTCAGAGCCTCCAGTTTGAGAGAGCTTCTGAAACTGCCTGTCTTTGATCAAGGCACTTGTGTAAACCATTTGTGGGTGCTTGCAGCCTTCTCAGGTAAGAGATTTGTCAAAGGCAAGTTGTTATTTCCAGTTGAGCTCACTGAGCAAACATCTGGCTCTTAAGGAAGTTTCCAGGTAGAAAACAGGACACGAGGCTTGTGCTGTGGTGGAAGGTTCTGGCTGCCTCCTGGAGCAGCGATTTGGAGCAGGAGAGGTGGGTGAGCTCCCTTTGCTGCTGAGCACCGACATGGAAACAAACCCAAGACCTTCTAAATCCAAAATTCTGGAAGGAGACCCCCAGTGAGAGTGGTTCTGATGGAGCAGAAACCTGGAGAACTCTCAGTGTTTGGGGAAGTGATGGGTTGGTGGCAGCTGACTTGCATTAGTCACTCTCTCACTGCTCCCACTCCTGAGGCCCTCTGGCTTTATGGAGACTTCTCTGCTCTCAGCATTGGCCTCCCTGGACCCAGCAGGAGTGGAAAAGCCACTCAAATATTTATTAAAAAAAAATGGTGTTCTTACAAGACTCACCGAAATCCTGGATACTTTTCTGCTTGGTCCTGACAGACAATTAGTGTCTTCAGAACACTTTGACAAGGAGCTGGCTGGTATCCACCCTGGCTTTGGGGGATTCTGGCAGAGGTTGTGTGTTGGTGTGGCAGCATTCCGTTGTCATGCCAGCGGAGTTCTGGGCTCCGTGTCACAAAGTACCAAGATCTGACCTCATGTGGCACCAGTGTAAGTGCAACTTGACTTTATCTCTGCTAAGATGTTGTGCATGACCAGCATGGGAGGGATCTGAGCACCACAGGACTTCCCAGCACCTGGATGGAGGGGTCACTGCCCTCTAATTAAGGTATGGGAGTTGCAGGACCCTCGGAGAGCTCCTGTCTCATGGGATGCTGGAGGACACCTGGGCTGTGATCACAGGCCCTGCTCACACCAGCGTTGTCCCAGTCCCCTCTATGGCATGGCCAGCCATGCAGCCAGCACCCAAAGGGACACCTGGACACTGGTGACAGGATACACCAGCTCACACATGGCTGTGGGATCCCTGCAAATGTGGGATCTGGGGGAATTGTCACAACTCCCTTCAGTTTGAAGTTCCCCTGAGCGGAGGTTGCTTGTGCTGGGATAACTCTGGAGTGAGCAAAGCTCCCTACAACGACTTCACAGGTTGTGCTTCCAGGCTGAGTGTAAAAACCCTGGTCCCTCATGTCATAAAGAGCTACAGAACGTGCTGAAGGTACAGCAGAGCCTGGTGCACCTCGGAAGGGCTTGGGCTCCCTGTCCTAAAACATTTTTTGCAGCTGTTGAACAGCTTGCTGCATTAAAAGCCATGAATGAACTGGAGTCATACTTGTAAAGAAAGAGGTTGCAGGATTTTTAGCACTCTGGGAATTGGGAGCAACACTGCTTTGTAAATTAGATCTATTAAATACTTAGTAATATCAAAATTTCATGTGGTACTTTTCTTCAAAGGAGGCTGAGGTGGCTCTGCTCATCAAGCACTTTTCCCTTAGACTGACCTGGCCTTTCAGAATCACCTGGGAGGTCATATTTGATCCCAAGTTAATTCCTAATGAGATTTCCCACTTCCCCAAGGCTTTCTACTGACGTATACAAAAAAAGAGAGACCAGACCAGAGCCTTTTATGCAGCCAGTTCTCAGCTTTGAAGATGTTTCTGCAATACCAAGAATTGCCAATCACATGGGCAGAGCTGAATAGTTCTGGTCCTTGGGAACCATGAGGGAGATGGGCCCTTCCTGCAGCAGGTGATCCTCATTGTGACATGGATTTTATTGAAGAGGAGGCTGGGATGGTCCTGCTGGGTTTTGGCTTTGGGCAGGGCTGGGAGGGTGGTGGTTGCAGAGCTCCAGCAGTGACTGACAGGCACTGGAATACCCACAGAACAGCGGGAAGTGGTAACTGTGCCATCAGCTCATCCTTTTAATTAATGAGCCGATGATCCTCTGCATGTGAGTGCTTCTGGTGGTGCCAGTGGTGTTTGCTGGTGTGACAAGCTCATCCCAGGGCTGCTCAAAGCTGACTTTAACTGCAGATCTCAGGTGGGACAGCACAGACCACCCCACCCTCTGAAAATCCCAGCTCTGTGGGACTCAGCCTTAGGAAGTGATGCCATCAGAGAACCCAAAACCAGAACTCCGAACCAAGTTAATGTGGGATGAGATAAAAAGGTGAATTCTTTAATGTCCAGGCTTAGGGCTTTTAGGAATACATGATGACATCTCTGTGCACCCCCCTGAACACTGGTTTCCTTGGCTTTTATAACATTGCCCACCCAATCACTACTTTACACATTTCTCAGCCCAGCCCCAGTCCCACCCCTGTGCCATCCCCCAGGATTTGGGGCTGGGGTCACTGGGACCCTCTGTCTTCATCAGCTCCTTTTCCTCGGATTTCTGGAGTTCTTCCAGTGTTCTTAGACTCAAGGTTGTTGGCTTATGTTTATGTCTTGTTCTGCAGGCCCTTCTGATACTCTTCAGCTTTTCTGCCTTCAAAGGAGCCTAAACAGCCAAGAGAATTTGAGCTACTGATCTGTGGTAGGGGTTAGGATATATAAACATTGAACTTAAGCAAACTAAAAATCTACTTTGCTACAGCTACAAATACTTCTAAAATCTATGAAAATGAAAAATCAGAAACCCCAACCCCTTGGGCATCAAAGTATTTAGCAATGCACAGCAGATTGATGGGACAGGCAGCCCAGAGTGTGGACTGCTGGAAACTCAGTGTGAGAACCTCTCCAAACCAGAAATGGGTTAGTGGAGAAGACCCTCCCACCAGGAACTCACCTCACACACCCCCCCCTCACCCCCTGAGCTGGCAAACAGAGCCCTCCTCCTGTGCCCCCACCCCTTCCCCAGGTGCTGATGTTCCTCTGTGTGCACTCCTCTTGTTTATTCCTGCCGTGCATTGATGCAACAGGTCATACATTTGGAAGAGGCTGCCAAAGATAATACACATCCTGTCACAGTAACAAGATCATCAGCAGGAAAACTGAAGAGATAATAAACCAGCAGGAAAGCTGAAGAGTAAGAAACAAAAGAGGAGCAGAGAGGAAGTGACAATGTTATCTTTGTGTAACGCTCCTCTGAGTCACCATTAGTTATTTAAGATATTCATCTGCCAGCTCCCAGCCCCGTCAAATTAAGAGATCCAAGGGGTGGGTTTTTGTTTTTTTTTATTGCCAAACAAGTTGCTCTTGTCCAAGGGGAGAAGAGGCTTCTGTGAGCGATGGATGGGTTTTATTGCAGCTCACTTTGGAAGGCAGAAGGAGGCAGTGCCTGATGGAGCACATGGAGTTTCTTCTGGGAGTGGATGTTGGTGGTTGATTCACAGAGGGTGTAACACAAGGACAGTGAGGATAAGGAGGACATCAAGGATAAGGACAGCAGCATCACCCATTGCCACAGCTGGAAGCTGGTGCTGCAGGGATGAGGACAGGGTTGGACACCTGCCCTTTGGAGAGAGGTTGTCAGATGGGGGGAAACAGCTCCCAAACTGCTGCAGCTCTCCAAGGACAATCAGTGTAGGTCCATCCCAGGATAACCTCAGGCTTCCAGGAGAGGTGGAGCTGTGGGAGCTGAGAGGGTGACCAAGATGTTGTCATAGAGAGCATCAAACCCAACCCCTCAGCCTCTCCAGACACCTGGATCAGGTGACACCTCTGAGTCATCATTTCTGCTGTCTCACTTCTCCATCACTTTCAAGTCCAGTGACCCCGATTAGCTCAGCTGGTTAGAACAAGGTGCTGATACCACCAGTGTTGTGAGTTTGATCCCTGTATGGGCCATTCACTTGAGAGTTGGACTTGATGATCCTTGTGGGTCCCTTCCAACACAGAATATTCTGTGATTTCTGAAATTCAGAGCAAGTGGAGAGGCCCAGGAGGTGCCTGTCCTGCTGCCAGGTGAGGCTGCTCTGTGTGCACCACGTGTGTGTGTTTGGAGAGGCACTGCTTCCCTCTGCCTCCCCCTCCTGTCAATTAACCCAGGATCCAGGAGAGCAGCATGAACATTAATTTAACATATGGGCTCAGAATAGGCAAGACAGCCTTTCCCTGAGGGCTTTGCAGAGAGAAAGGAGGCACCTGGCAGGGAGAAGTGGTGAAGAGAGAGGAAAGAAAGGAAACACAACTGGCTGCAGGATGCCCAGCTCCCCTTGATTCACATCTAGAGGGTAGAAAGGGTGACAGGAAGGATGGATAGCCCTAATTGGGTGACTTCTCCCCTTGCAATGGGACAGCACTGCAGAGCACATTGGACAAGCCTTGGAAAAGTGTCTCCCTCCCAAGCCCTCCCAGGAAACCAGAGCCCTGCAAACCGGCGAGGCGTGGGATTAAATAAATTAATGATCTGAGGAAGGTGGATAGGAACAGTCATCTTGCTGGTAAAAAAAACCCCAAACCACAAGAACTGAGGATTTATGGCAAGGGTCAAAGGCTCACAGTCCCTTCCAGATCCAGTCTGAAAGCTGCATGGGGTCCCTCACTCCTGAGTGGCTGCACATTCAGTGCCAGCACGAAGAAGCAGGACAGAAATTATCACAACCAAATAATTAGCAGCACAGCAGCTGGGAGGGCTGCACAGGCAGATAATGTTGCAAAACGTTAAACAGCAGATTTAGCATTGTCAGGGGTTCTGCTGAAGCCAAAACAGAGTGGGGGAAGATCTGAGGCATTAAATGGGGGAACTCTCCACACAGTCCACTGAGTTGGGCCCTGTGTAGCTCCTCTTGCACACTGTGCCTGCTGCACCATGTGCTGTGTGGGACCATTCTGGGATGAGCCAATTCCAGCAGGAGTTTGCCTTCTTTAAAACCTCTGATAACAGAGGCTAAAACCCATCCCAGTCCCCACAGCAGCCTGAGAAGGTTTCCTTGTGCTGACTTGGCCAGATCCCTGCAGACCTCGAGCACAAGATATGCCACCAAATAACCAAACTGGTGAGTGGCACCTCTTTGTGGGGTGGACAAAGCTGTGAGAGCCAGAAAAAGCTGTGAGAGGTGGAAAAAGCTGTAAGAGCTGAACTGCCCATCCCACAGAGAGGATTTTACTGATTGCAGGGGAGACCCCAGTGCAGGCTCAGTGCTTGGCTGATGGGGATAACGGGGTCTGCTCTGCACCACGGCCACCTGCCTGGGCATCACCAGCCCATTGCACTCTGCAATCAAACATCTGCTCAGCCCTAATGGCAGTGCCGAGCGCGGCCGTGGCCAAGGGGTGACCTCGGGCTGGATGCACCGGTGCCCATCGCCAATCTGCCAGGCCAGCTGTCACCACAGCTCTGAGACACCCCTGGCCAACCAAAACCACCCTCCTCCCACCACACACAATCCTCAAACACCACCTCCATGGGCTCCTGTGGCTGAAAACACCTCCAATTCTGAGCCAACAGCTCCCCGGGGGAGCCCTTTGGGAAAGGTACTGGAGACCTCAGTGCTCGTACTTGGCAAAGGCCCAACCTTGAATACAGCAGAAAGAGCCACACATAAAAACTGTGATGTCCTCTGCTTTTATTTTTATGTGTTTGTTTTATTTTGCGTGTTTATTTTCAAGGAGATCACCAGTAAATTTAATGTCAATACAGTTAATCCCCATATATATTTACTGAGGGCAATTAGCTGGCATTTATATTAAATATACACAATAGACAGTTGAATATACAGTTTATATAGTATAATTAGATATATATACACACATAAATAGATGCATAACTCTGTCTGCAGCGTGTGTTGGTGAGGAAGGACCAGGGTAATGTGCCATGACAATATTTATCTCACACCATATTTATACCCTGGTAGCTGGAGAAGCACAGTGGGGCTCTCTGGGAGGGTTCTGGGAGCAGCCACGAGCAGAGTGGGGGCTGCAGGGGGCACACAGGTGGCTGCAGTGCCAGAGGGATTCCAGAGGGAGCAAAGGGCTTTGGGGACCTGGGGAATCAGCAGCAAGGGGAGGCTGAGTTCATTCCAGAACCCAGAGCAGAGGGAAGGAGATGCTACCACAGGTAGAAGCTCAGGAGCTGCCCTGGAGCAAAGGGCACAGGAGGTGGTTTGGGTGTGTTTTCCCACTTTGCTCCAGAGTTTCTGTGCATTTGGCTGTGGTGGAAGCATTTAACTGGATATATTCCTTTTGCAGTGGTGGATATATGGTAATTGCTGCATGTGAGCAGGCAGAGAGTGGGGGAAACCTCCTGACACTGGGCTGGTGCCAGAGCATCACTTGACTGCACCATCAGCCCTGTGCAGAGGCAGGAGAACCTGGTTGCCTCTGGCATATGGACAGGGCTGCCCAAGCCCAGCCTGTGTCCAGGTGTGGGAGCAGATGTTGGAGGGAAAGCCTATCCCAGAAACACAAAGGCTGCCAATCCTCCTTGGCTTTTTCTCCAGAATCCTTCCCTGCAGTGAAACTCCTCCTTGTTCCAGCTGGAGTCTTGATGGTTGGGAGAGTCTGCTGGGGAACTGGTTGGCTGGTTTGCCATTCCAGCCTGGCAGCTGTGCTCTGTTTGGAGGGTCCATCAGCCTTCCCAGAGCAGAGAGGGTGAGGAAGACCTGGCACATCAGGGTCCTGCAGCACTTGGCTCCTCTGGAAGTGCTGGACAACAGCTGAGAGGGGCAGCTGGGTTAGAGGACCAGGGAGAATTTCCTTTAGTTGCCATCCCTCCTTGAAGAAAAAGCACTTTGGAGGTGTTTGGAGACACAGATTTTATTCCCAGAAAAGACTGATCCCTGTAGAAATTTTCCCACGCTTGGCCCAGCTTTAGGGCCAGGTACAAGTGTTTGACCAATGTGCCTCTTCCCAAAAGGCCATCACTTATGTGGATATAGCAAAGCCTTGCACTTTGCAAGCTTGCAAAACCATACAAGATCTGCTAAATATGCAGATTATAGTTTATCACTAACAGTAATAAAAACTAACACAGCCATTTTCCCTGTTCAGTCTCTCCAGTATTCATTCCCACTCCTGCTGGAACTGCAGATCTGAGCAATGGGAACTGCAGATCTGAGCAATGGGAACTGCTCATGCGTTTGCCTCCACCTCCATCATCCCAAACCCCTGTGAGAGCAAACAGCCTCCCCCTTTCTGCATCCAAAAAGCTGTGGACCATCCTCAGAGGAACCATCCCAGAGCTCAGTGCATGGCTGAGTCAGTCCCAAGTCTCAACCTTTGTTTGCTTTAAAAAAAAAGTCAATTTACTCCTTTGTGTGCCTTCCACCTGTTCCTTCTTGGCTGCCACCAGGCTGGGTTTTAATCACACAGATCCTTCACTCTGGATTGTACAGGCAGTGTTAAAATCCTGCCTGTAGCAGAGTGTGGAGTGAAGCTGTGCTGCCTCTGGAGAGCTCTGAGGCCTCAACATCCCTCCTTACCTCTGAGCTTCTCCAGCCTTGGCCCAGATTTAAGGGACTGGCTGAATTCTGGGAGCAGCTCTGTCCTGCTCCTCCAGGGCAAAGTAAGCCAGACAATGGCATAATTAAACTTTCTCCTCCCTTCAAGTACCGTTTGGGGAATTTGATTCCCAACCGCTGTTTATGGCTATTGATTTCTGCACTCCTTATTACGGCGTTAAGTGACCTGTAACCAGCACAGCAACTGGCGGGTTTATCAATCTCCTTCGGGTAATTAGTAACAGGGGAAGCTGGGAGAAGCAAATAAATGGGGTGGTTGAGAAAAGTTTGTTTACCACCCAATGAGGGGTAACTAGAGGAGAGGAAGAGTCAGTGTAGGCTCACATTTCATGGTGCCCATCCTGGAGGAGCCAACCTTGGATGCTGCTCCCAGTGCTGGGTGGGATTTGGGCACTGGAGGGGACAATGTCTGTCCCATTGAGAGCAGATGCCAACCCCTGCCTTGGTGAGGCCACACCTTGAGAGTTGTGTTCAGTTCTGGGCCCCTCAGTTCAGGAAAGAGATTGAGGGGCTGGAGCGGGGCCAGAGAAGAGCAACGAGG
>JAWWLZ010000050.1:5879336-5895338 GCA_035041345.1 Poliocrania exsul | reverse complement strand
CTGGGCTGGCACTGGGACATTCAGGCCAGGTCAGGTTGTGGGTGTCCCCACCCAGGCCTGGCCCCCCTGGAGCATGGGAAACCCTCCCAGCACCTTCCAGTCCCAGAGCCACATTCCAGCACTGAAGGGGAGGAAATCAGTGGCTTGTCCTGGAGGTCCCAGCGGGGCTGTCGGGCTGGGGGGTCCAGCACTGGCCCCATCACTGGGAACAGAGGGGCAGGCAGGCTCATGGGCAGCAAACTGGTTGGTCACTCCCAAACTGCCCCTTGCCCAGGGCCACAGCCCTTCCCAGGCAGCAGGGGAGGGGGACAAGCCTGGCATGTGACACTGCAGGCGATGGGGACAGTGGTGCCCCAGGCCTGTGGCCATTGGGCTCCAGCCCCCAGAAGCTGCCCTCCCCTCCTGCCTCACCCAGCATCACCCACAGAGTGGGCCAGCAGGCTCTGGGTGGGAGGGGACCCCTCCAAACTCCCCAACAACCACGGGGTGGCAAATCCCTGAACCGGCACTCACTTCCAAAATTGTGCAACTGAGTGTAGCAAAGGCAGGGGTGGCCTTCAGGAAGCCCCCACCTGCCACCTCTCTGCTGGGCTCCTGGGGGGAGCAGGACATGTCCCCTCTCCCACCCCTGCCCAGCAGGACTGGCAGCACCACCCTGCCCGTTCTCCATAGGACACGCACACACACCAAGGTTGGGACCCCATCCCTCTCCGCCCCCCTCGCTGCCCCTCACCACAGGCCAGCAGGCTGGGTGGGCACGTGTGTGCCACTGCCTCCCCTGGCAAAACCAGTCGGGAAAGGGCCAGAAAAGCAAAAGGCCTCCACGGGGTGCCTTCCAACGGGGTGAGGGCGTGAGATGTGCGGAACAGGGAACACGCAAGAGAGCCCAATTTGGGTCTCCAGCCCCAGGGAAGCAGCCGGCGTGGCGTGGCGTGGTGTGGCGTGGCGTGGCACGGCGTGGCATGGCGTGGCACAGCGTGGCAGCCCCCTCCCTCCCGCCCCATCCCCTCTGCCCCTGCGTTAAGCGATCTCTTTGATTCTGCGGATGTAGTTGTGAAGCTCTTCGGGGTCTTGCAGCCCCATGTCCTGGCACACCCACTCCAAGTCCTCCTCATCAGCGATGGGGATGGAGTTGTAGGCCAGCTCGTCAGAGGGCATTGTGGCGAAGGTGGTGAACTTCACCCGCTTCCGTTTGGAGGTGGGTGAGTTGAGAGGGTCCTCGCTCTGGTCCCGTGTGGAGCCCCCCGAGGAACCGTCCCCTCGGCCGTGCACCTGGCTCTGCACGCTGGTCTGAGAGCTCCCGCTGCTGTGGTGGTCCCCATGGCAGCAGGTCTGGACATTTTCCAGGGGGTTCCCCGGGCTTTCGGGCTGTGGGGAGAGGTCATTGTGTGCCCGCAAGGGCTGCCCGTTGCCCAAGAAGACCCAGTGGTGGGAATGGTCCATGTTGGTCTGGCCTTCAGGCGGGATGCGTTTGTGCCGGTATTTCAGCACAAAGACAATGCAGTTGATGAGGAAGACCAAGATGGCCAGGCAGAAGACTCCCAGGAGGGCGTACATGCCTATTTCCAGGTCTGTCAGCCCCCGGGTCACCTGGACAAAGCCAGTGGGGATGGTGGGGAAGTCCTCGGTGGGATGAGATGCGCTGGACATCCTACTGTCCTCGCTCGGGTCCGCTTTCCTCTCCACCTCTGCCCGCAGGGTGGTGCTGGCCCCCGTCTCCCCCAGCCCTGGCTTGCTGGGCATGTGGTCATAGTCATAGGTCGGGTCCTCCTCTGACCCAAAGTGGACCCTCACGGTGGCCAAGGCTGTGAAGAGGACGCTCTTGCGCTTGGTCTTCTGGCAGCTCTCGCAGATGACCAGCTCTGCCCGGAGCAGCTCCCCCGTGCCCTCGCTCTCCGCCACCACCAAGGGGAACGCCCGGTCCTGGGTCACCGACACCACCTTCTCATCCAGGCTGCTCACCACCAGGTTGTAGTCCTTGGGGTCGTAGAGGGAGAGGGGGGCCGTGGTGCCGTCGCTGTAGGAAATCCACAGGCTCAGGAGCGCTTCCTGCGGGACCAACACAGGCACCGGTTGCCCAGCAGGATGCCAGTCCCACCTGCACCTGCCTGTCCATCCCTCCAAACATCTCTCCTCTTTTGCATCTTTCTTTCCACCCAATTCACCTTTTACCCCTCCATTTTCCATCCTGCTCCTTCCAATTCTTATTTGTTTTTATTCCCTACCCTGTTCTTCCCTCCATGTTCTCTACACATGCCAGGGCCACCCCAAATCCCAGCCCCAGAGGTGCCAGATGTGGCTACCAGAGCTGTGTTAGGAACTGTACAGGATTTCATCCCATCCCCTTTGTTGCCATGGTTGTGTCTGGTCCCCAGACTGGGCAGGGCTGGATCACAGGTCTGTGACAAGTTTTATTGGGTGCTTTGGGGCCACCAAGGTGTCAGAAGGACAGTGGGTGCTGTGGGGGCCTGAGATGAGTGTGGGCAGGATTTGGAAGGAGGGGGTTGTGGATGGAACTCCCTTCCCACTCCAAGCTCCCCACCAGACCCACCAACTCCAAATGCACCCTGCTGGTCTCACCTGCTTGAAGAAGCTGAGGGTCTGCTGGACAGATGTCCGGGCGATGATGGTGTGGCTATTGCCAGGGCTGGGGTGGAGGGACAGCGAGAGGCTGGAGACCACCTGGGCCTTCAGGTCCGTGATGCTGACCTTCTCCTCTGCCACTGTCACCAGCGTCTCGCCCAGCACCGCCTCCACGAGCGGGGACACCACCTGCAGGGAACGAGGGTGCCTGTCACCCCCTGCCACCCCCAGCCAAGCTGGCAGAGGTGGGGGAAGGTGGCTGGGGGTACCTTGAAGAGCGTGGTGCCCGGCTCCCTCCCGGCCAGCGTGGCACTGTCCACCATGTGGGCCACCCGCGGGTCGTCCACACGCATGAAGTCGCTGACCAGGTCAGTGACCTCCACCAGCCAGTCAGGCCCCAGCATGGTGACCACCTGCTCTGTGCCCTCTGCTGCTGTGGTGTGGAACTGGGTGAAGACCTGCAGTGTGGAATGCTGGTACTGCAGGGCACAGCCCCGGCTCTGCTTTCGCTCCTCCTCATCCTCCTCGTGCTCGCTGTCCCGCACCGACCTGTGGGATGGGGCAGTGGGTGGGCAGTGCTGCCAAGCTCCCCACTGCCACAGCTCTTCAGCTCCACCCCAGGAAAGGAGAGGGGTGGCCAAGCAGGAAAAAATGCAATGGCACCAAAAAAATGGTGACTACTGGTCAAAAGATGCCCATTGTCCATGAGACATTCAAGGGCTTTAGAAGCACATGGTAACAGAGTCACCACCATCTCTGCCCACTACACAGCTGAGAGCACAAAGTATCTCTGGTAGGGATGGACACCTGGAGGTCTCTAGAGCTCAAAGAAGGGCTAACTTTGGAGCTTAGCTGTTCCCAGTTTCACCCAGGGAAGTTTTGAGCATTGCCAAGGAGAGACATTCCCCACCAGCTCCAGCACTTGACCAACCTCACTGCAAAATTTCTTCCTTCCATACCAACCCTCAAACTGTGTCCATGAGCTCTCACCTTTCCACTGAGACCCCCTGAGATAACTCTGGCTCCATCAGCTTTAAAACCTCTTCATTAAGTAGCTAAACAAGGCAATTACCCCACCACCACCACCTCCACCTCCACCTCGCCTTCTCCAGGCTGCGCAGACTCCACACATGGTGGCTCTGCAGCACCCACCTCCTGTCTGGCAGGATGGGCACCCTCCAGCCCTTCACTTGGCTCAGCCGGGCGTCAGAGAGCTCGATGTGCAGCGGCAGTTTGGGCACCCACACCGTCATCTCCAGTGGGGCCGAGAGGTGCTCGTAGGTGAAGGTGACCCGGGCGCTCATGGAGCCCTGCGACTCCTTCCCGCTGACGAAGACATAGTCACAGCTGCTGGAAACCTGGGGGAGAAAGGAGGGTGGGAAGTTGCCATGGTCCCACAGACAAAGCAGAGATCCTGGCAGGAGGATGCCCAGAGCAAGGCAAGTGCTGGAGGAGCAGAATTTCAGCCAGAATGTATCCAGCTAAAGGTGGCTCCAGGAGCAGGGACACTCTCTCCTCCTCGAGATCCCTGCACAGACCACACACACCGTGTCCATAATGCAAAGTGTCTCCTGGCCCAGGTCCTCCTGCCAGCCCTCACCCACTCCCACCTCCACTTGGGCGTTTCTCTTTGACCTCTGTGCTGGATTGTACCTTTTTTGCACACCTGAGCTAGAGGAACCTGTGGGTGCTTTGAAGAGGTTGCAAATTCCTCATCATTTGCCCCCAAAATCTTCTCCACCAGAGGGCACAGGCAGCAAACACAGACCAGTCATATGCCCATCCCCACCAGTGCCCTGTCCCTGTCCCTCCTGCTCACCCCAGAGGGAGCTTCCTGCAGTCCATCTGAATCCTCACATTCGTCTTCTCGCTCTTTCTCTTCTAATTCCCATTTATGCAAATGCCATTAGTTAAATGCACTATAAAACAAATACATCCTGTGGGGAGTCACTCGTTACTGACCTACTGAGCCAATTAAAGAGCTCAGAGGACACCATGGCAGCATCACCCAGTGTTTCACTTTAGGTCACCAGTCAACAGCTCCTTCCCAGCAACAGGGGCAGGAGACCATCAGCAAAAGGGACTCCAGCCTCCCATCTGCAGTGGCCCCATGGCCTGGCCTTGACCCCTTGTCCCCTCCCTACTCCATCAGGGATTGCATCCAAGTTGTTTGATGCCAGGGGAAAACAGAGCTCGTTTGCTCAGCCAGCAGCACAGTCAATCTCCAATGCACCGAGCATCTCAGCAGCACAGAAAGGCTGATTTCCAACAAGCTGCTCCCCCACATGGATTCTCTGATGGCTGATAAGGAGTTGAGGCCATGCTGCATGGTAGCTGGCAGCAGAGGTGACAGCACCCCTGTCTCTCTCCCCACCTATTCTTTGAGCACCTGTGGTCACCCAGCTGCAGGAACTTTGCATTTCTGAGCCCACAGTAGGGCCTGAATTCTATAACAGCCCATGTTTTGGTTGCAGGAGCCCACCACAGAGTGCCTGTGATTCCCTGAGGTCAGTGGAGGACACAGAGCCCTGGACCTGGATTCCTGGGCACGGGAGGGAAGTGCAGTGAAGGAGGGTTTGTTCCTTGTCTTCCTATCAGAGATACCAGCTCAGCAAGTCTGAAAAGACAATCTCATCTCTGGCGAGGCGGTGTCTGAATAAAGATGAGCTCCTGGGTGAATCCTCCAGCAAAGCATGCTCTGGATATTGTGCCATTTATCACAATAAACACGATGGGCTGCTGCTTGCACTACCTTGGCTAATAAACCCCCTAGCATCTTCTTCTGGGGACCACTTGCTCTGCAACTGAGGAGGTTGAAACTACGACAACAAAAAAATCCCTGCACATCAGGCCTGTCCTGAAGATGGAGTGACTGCAGATGAGCTTTCACAGGGAGCCCAGGCTTGTTCGGAGACACTTCCCGGATTTGCAGCAAGGCTTTGGGAAGCGAGAGGCTGAGGTCTGCCTGGGCTCTGAGCCAAAGCACCACTGGCTCTGCTTCTGTGGCCAGGAGCTCCCTGCCTGGCAGGGCCTCAAGCACAGCATCGAGGGGCACATGTTCTCCAAGGCCCTCGGGAGCGACAAGAGCCACCATGGCTGGTGGCACCCCGTGTTGTCCAAGGGTCCTGATGGTAGGTGTGGATGACCAGGGTTCCCACTGAGCTGACTTGCCCTGGTGAGTCCTCCAGAGGATGTGGGTGGTGGGCTCCTAAGAAGGTTCACACACAGGTGAGGTTGACCATCACCCACTGAGCATCACTGGCAGCAGAGGTGACCCTTCCATTCCCTACCTGTCCCTCAACACATACACAGCCCCCAAGGTCACCACACAGGCAGGCAAGGGGGATTATTTCTACACTCCCTTGAGTGATGATGTCCTCCTGTCTGGGCTGAGCACGGGCACCTTTGTCTCCCTGTGTCATCACAGAAGGGGGTGAGGTGACAGCTCCCAACAATGCTCTCCCACCATCCTTCACATGTGGCCCTGGAAGCTGCACAGCCACAGTCCACACCAGGCCCAGGACAGATTCCCTCCATGTTACCCACGAGACCAACCACCACCGAGCCACAGTCAGCGTGGGGAGAAGCAGCTCTCCAGCCCTCCCTCATGTTAAATTATTTACAGTAACAGATAGCACATCCCACTCCGTAAGCTTTGATTTATGTAACAGGTTTATAGCCCTGACACCATAATCATACTCCCCAATCTCAGCAGGTAACTGAGAGCTCCCTCGGAAATGAAGCTCCAAGACAAACACAAAATAATTCAGGAAGAAATTGCATGGGGCTGGGAACGGGAGGCGAGCAGGGCCGGAGGGCTGCTCCCTGCATTATTCATCCTGGCTCCTGAGCATGTGTCTGCTCCCCCCAGGTCTGGGGACAGTGTGTAAATAGATTTATGAGTAGAAAGGCAGCACATTAAACAGTTTAAGTGTCTTGGAGTCCATCCTGAAGTGTATTATTGCTCCAGTGTTTTATCACGCTGTGGAGGACTGGTCTCCATAAATTAGACCCGGTGCTGTAAATTGCACAGATCGGGAGTTTTAGTTCAGAACTTGGGTAAACAGTTTGGGACACTGGTTGGCCCCCACCCACACCCATGGACAGCCAGAGACAGCAAATCCCAGTGGGTCCCATCACCCCTGCCTTAGCTGGGAGAGCTGCTGGTGGCTGCTGGCAAAGGGGTCACGGGCTGGGGGACATGGGAGAGCCTGGACCCCAGCATGGCTCTGTGTCTCTGCCCAGCACAGCAGTAAGGGAGGGAGGGCTGGGTGCATGCAGGGAGAGGGGTGGGAGGTGTTTAGGAGAAGGTAATGATGTGTGGGGGTGGATGGATGGATATGGTGGTAGAATGACATGGACAGGTGGGCAGATGGATACATCCAGGGATAGAAAAATGTATATGGATGAATGGGCCTGGTGATGGAAAAATTGGAGGATTTGAGGACCAACTGCTGCCTTGGTGGTGGGGGCTGGTGAGGGGGCACTGCTGCTGCACAGGGAGCCTTTTGGGGCCTCATCAGCACCTCTCCTGTGCAGTCCTTCTGGCTCCTCTCCCTCAGTCCCCTTTTTCCCTCCACTATCCCCAACTGCCCGGTTCAACCCCCACACCTCGCTGGGGACAGCCCTCAGCCCAGCATCCAATCCAAACAGGAGATAAATGTCATCCAGAGACCCAAGTGCAGCCACTGATGGAAACGAGCAGCTTACACTGTGAGGTGACAATATTTTCCCTTATCAGCACTGAGTGCTGATAACCCATAGTTATTGCTGCTGCCTGGTGCCAGCCTGAGCAGCACCAGAGCATCCCATGGCCTCTCCAGGGACAGTGACAAAGTGTCTTGTCCTTCTCCCGACAAATCCCAGGCAGAGGCATGCATAGACTGAAGCCACTGAGAGGATGATGCTTGGGATGGCTGGGCTTATGTGGCCCACCAGCTCAGTCACTACCACCAACTCACAGAGCTCTAGCCCATGCTGCTCTTGGGATCAGAACCTCTAGAAGAAGCTCAGCCCTCTGTGAGCATCACAAGAACCCCCTGCCCACACCAACCTTGATGATGTCTTCGTTGTTGGACTTGCACTCGACCATAGCCGAGACATCCACGATGACTCCGCTCAGCTCAATGGCAATGACCTTCACGGGAATGGCCACCGTCCGCCCCGTCAGGATGGCCGTGTTGATGATCTCTGTGTCCTGGGGATGGGACACAAAGGGGACCATCAGGTTAGAGAGCAGCTCGTCCCCCAGGGGTCAGATCCTGGAGGCCCCTCTCCTGCTGCAGGTCTGGGGCAGAGAAGGGCCTGGGTGTGGGTGGGTGGGATATCCGGATGTCTCAGTGCTATGGGGCAGAAGGGCGGGTGGGAGATCCCTGAGGGGGACACAGCGCCTCACAGCAGATAACTAAGCAGAGGGCAGGAACCTGCTCACCATGGCCAGGGGCACGATGGCCCTGATGTCCCTCTGGATGACCGTCAGCTCTGTCACCACCTTCTCCAGGTCGGGCGGGGGGTTGCGGCCCCGGTAGTCGATGTGCCACATGATGCGGCGCGTCACCGACTGGCTGGTGAAGTTCTCCATCTCAAAATCCAGCTGCATGATCTCAGAGGAGTCATCCTCATCCCTGGGCAGGGGGACAGGAGGGGACATGGTGGGCTGGGTGTCCCAGGTCCCACAGACAGCCCATGATCAGTGCCAGGCAGTCCCCAGCATCCCCAGCAGCTCTCCTTGGTGTCCCCATGCCTGTCAAGGGGGACTGTACTATGGGTGCCACCATGATAGTGGCTCCCCAACCCAGCAGCCCTGACCCCCACCTCTGCCAGGGGCTGCTCCAATGGGAGCCTGCAGATTCCCATGGGACTCTACACAGTGGGAGAGAGAAATGTGTTTCACTGCCTCTCCCCAGCAGGAGAAAAACCTCCTCAGGTCCCCAGGGGCTGCTGGGTGAGGTATTATCACAGGGTGAGCGTGTGGCTGCAGCCCCAGGGGACAGTGGGTGGCTGCAGATGCTGTCCTTGTCTCCCTGACTCCATCCTCCCAGCAGTGTGGCTGGATTTACTGCCCTGGGCTGCTCCTGCTTGCACACTCGTTTCCCACAGGTCAGACCCCAAGTGTCCCACACACAGCACACTCAGGGACAGCAAAAAAGTCCCTACACAAAACTCAGTCCAAGCTGTTGACTTTAAAGCCCCTTCCAGCTGGATCTCATGGGGAAATTGAGTCATGGGAGAAAGAGGTTCAACCACAGCCAGCAGATGGGGCAGTGCAGGGCTGGCACTCGGGGGAGGGCTGTCCCCCAGCCTGTGAGGGCAGCCATGGGGATGGGGAGGTAGATGGGACCAGCAAGGGATAACGGGCCTGAGCCCATCAGCTCATCAAACACACACACAAATAAATGCCACTGCTGAGGACAGCAGGACATGGAGCTAATTGAAGGCACTGAAATTTGGGGCATCCCCACGGCAGGACAGGATGGAGGGGGTGCACTGCCAAACCCTGCACATAGTGCCAATCTAAGGGGACAAGCTGCCCCTCTGCATCATGGCTTGGACAGTCTGATGGCCACAGCATCCACAGACGTGATCCTGCCTTCCCTTCTCTGCCTCTGACCTGCAAATCCACTGGGAGGGCTTGGGATTCAACACCCTGGCCCCAAGCCAAACTTCTGCATTGCTCCCCAAAACCAGAACATCCCCAGGGAACACCAGCAAAAGCCCCCCAGAGCTGGGTTAGGGGAGAGGGGAGGAAAAGTGAAATCACTGTGGAAGGGGAAGCTGGGACTGGCTCCACTCTCAACTCGCAGTGCAGCAGCAATTGAGAAGCTCCCATCGATCTGGGGATGCAGGATACAGTTGGGTTTCTCTCTGATCAATATCTAGTGAGTGAAAGGGAGCAGAGAAAGCGGAGAGCAAGAAGCTGGAGCTGCTCCAGGTCATGGCAAGCCCTGATTCCTGATCCCTGGTTCCACAGCAGCAATGATGGGCTTTGCAGTGGAGCTGCCACACAGGGGCTGGTGGGGTCCTGGCTATGCCCCCAAGGGTGCAAAGGGGAGTAGCCAAAGGCCACCTGGTCTGAAGAAGGGGATTTGGCTGTTAACTGTCTCTTCCAAGACAGAATTATTAAACATAGCCAGGTTCAGAGGCAAAGCAGAGCTGCAGCTTCATGCCAGAGGTGGTCCAGTGCTGGAACTCTGCACCATGGGGTGCCCAGAGGTGTCCCAGGAACCCTGACAGGACCAGCCTCCATCTTCTGCCTTCCACAAACATCATCTGCTCTCAGCCATGGCAGAGACAAGATCCAGGCTGCCCAGATTGGGGGAATAATTCAGAATGCAGCTGCTGGGGTGCAAGACATCCCAAACTACCCATTCTCACCCCAAAGCTCAGGGCTCTCACCCCCTCCCTGCACAGCCAGTGCTGCCAAAAGCCCCCAGAGCCCCAGTGAAACAAACTCCTCTGTTTGCACAGCCTGGAGGGCAACACGGCTTTGAGTCATTCATCCTCTCCATTCCGTTAATATTTGATGGAGTTGTTTGTCTAAAAGGTGATTGTAATCACTTTAAATTCCTCCTCCGTCTCTAACCTTTGCAGGCTGATTTGAAGCAGCAGTGGCAGCAGCAGAGGGGGAAGGGGGAGAGGATCTCACTGCTGGCAGCTCTGGCATCCATGTGCTGTGCAGGAATGCTGGGCTGGGCACGCAGAGGATGGGGGGCTCATGGCCCTGGGGACACTCCACTATCAGCCACAGGGCCATAGGCTTGGATGCTGTGGGGCAAAGGAAAATCCACCCTCTGGATAAGCCCTTTGTGGGGGGTTCTGCAGAGAACTTTTGAGGTCACATTTGGAGCAGTCAGAGCTGAGGATCTTTCTGCAAAAGCCTGTTCCCAGCTTTGCTCAGTGCTGGGGTGGGGGGCACAGATATGAGGAGACTTCCATCATAGAGGGCAGGAACAGCTTGGGCACATCAACTGGCTTTAACCTGGCCCCTGGAGACACTTGTGTCTCTTTTTCCAAAGACACAGGGATGGAGATATCACAGCCTAGTGAAGATTGTTTTCCAGCACTTCACAATCTTTCCTGCTGGTGTTCTAGACCCCATGCCCATCCCCTGCCCTTGCCTGCTGTGCCCTGCCAGCCCCACATCTCCTTTTCTCCAGGCTGAGCAGCCTCTGGATTTTCATCCCCCTTTAGTGCCACCAATTTCACATTCTGGCTGTGCCTCAGTTTCCCCTGTCAGCACCTGGTTTGGGGCCAAGGCAAAAGCACTCCAGGCCAAATCCCAGCTCATTCCCCAGCACCTCCAGAGGTGAATCCCTTACCTGGGCCCAGCACCATCTGCTCTGGACACATCAACAGTGGCAGTGGAGTGTTTGCCACCCGTCAGCAGCTCCGAGCTCACCAGCCACTGCCCACTCCTCGACTTGGTGCTGAGCAGGTTGACACCTTTCTTGGCTTTCACCCTGCAGAGAGCAACAATCAGAGCTGGACTCTCACCCCCAGGCATCCCTGGATCCCCCTGGGCACCTTGTCATAGGCCCAAGGGGAGTTTTTGCCTCAATCCCTCCTGGCTGTCAGAAACATCATCCAGGCTGGCAGCAACCCCACAGGGCTGAGCACAGCCCAGCTCCTCTTTTTCACAGGATTTTGTTCCTCCCATCACTCCTCCAGCAGGAATTGGGTTCCCCAGCCCCAGTGCTGCCCCTGTGGGACTGGGGATCCCCAGGGTGAAGGACAGGAGAACCTGGAGCTCTGTATCTCTCGTGCAAGGGACCTGCTGGTGGCCCAGAAGCCACAGGGACACTTGTAAATGCCTTTGAAGAGATGTGGCTGGGGCTTGTACCCCCATCTTTACAAACATGCAGCAAGAGAGGGTTCCCCTGCACAGTGCCCCATACTGGGGTGCTCAGCACCCACTGCCCCATTCTGCTCCCACCTGGTTCTGGGGCAGGATGAGGAGACACAGAGAGCCTCCTCTCAATCCACAGCAACCCCATACTTTGTCCCCAAAGCGGCTGTGACTAAACCCACATCTGCTGGCAGAATCCCAGTGCAACTGGGAACCCTGGGAGAGCAAAGGCAGCAGTTCATTGTGGCAGTACAGAGATGTAAACCCTGGATGGACAGCCCTTCCCTCTCAGAAGCTCCCAAAACTGCAAAACCACATGCCAGCTGATCCCCTCTCTGGCCTCCCTCACCTTCCCAGCATCCTGCCAGATCCAGCAGAGCACCCAGCAGGTCCCACAGACATCATCACTCTCCCCAAGTTCTCTTTCCTGCCCGTGACAACCCAGATGAAACAACCACTCTCAGGAGAAGCAGGAGCAGCTCCAGGACCTCACCTGAGCGTGAAGTGCTCCACCGTGGAGTTGGACATCAGGTAGAGGAGGATGCTCAGCACCTCCCCCGGTTTGAGGGGCTTGTCGGGCAGGCGGATGAAGATGTTGCCGTCCAGGCGGTGCTCCTGCATGGGCGGCCCCGGGGGTGGCTGCAGGAGGCTGACACTGCCGATGCGCAGCAGCGGGTGCTGCGTGGGACCCTCTGTCCTGGCACCCGCGGCCCCTCGGCGAGGCACCGTGTCCCCAAGGCACTGGCCGGCCCCGTCGGGGGCGTGCAGGGTGTAGTACAGCTCGGCCTGCTGGCTCTCACCCGGCACCTCCAGGCTCTCGGGGCTCTTCCTCCTGCCCAGCGGCACAGCCGAGGGGCCGAACCAGGCGTGGGGCAGCTCCGCCTGCACCAGGCACATGGCCAGGCTGCCCCGCAGCCGGCACGAGCTCTTGATCTCGCGGGCGTCGCGGAAGGCGTGGAGCCGCACGCAGGGCAGCCGGTCCGTCACCTCGAAGTCATCCCAATCCCGGCCGGCGACGTAGAAGAGCACTTGGACCACGGGCTGGTTGGCCACCAGCCGGGGCTGGATGATGAAGGCGCGCACCTTCCAGTTGACGGTGAGGCGGTCGGGCACCTCCAGGGTGCTGGAGGGCTGCAGGTGCTCCTTGGGCAGCACCAGCCCCGTGCTGAAGGGCCCCAGGGTGACGTTGAGCACAGGCAGCTCCTTGGTTTGGAAGACGACGAAGGGCTCGGAACGCTGCAGGGGGGCACTGCCGTTGCCCACCGGGCTGGCTCCCACCTCCTTGAGGAAGAAGGCCAAGCGGGTGTTGGACAGGCGGTAGCTCACGGGCAGCAGGATGGCACCAGGAGGCTCGGCGGGCTCAGGGCTGGGCGCTGGCCCCTTGGCATGGGCTGCAAAGGGGATGGAGAGTGCAGGTTAGTGTGGGGCATCCCCCTCCAGAACAGCTCCTGAGCAGGGAAAACAGATCCAGGCAGGGAGTGGTTCAGCTCTGCAGCAAGAGCTGGATCTTCAGCCCTCATACCCCTCACACCCCTCACAAGGGCAACAAGAGCCCGGCTGGGTTTCTCCCCTGCAAACCAAAAATGCAGAACACCTCCCCAGGACCTCAGCCATGGTTGTGCCTCCTGATGGGTGGCAGCAGCAACACCAAACCCACCCTTGGCATGGGAGGGGGTGTCCAGCAAGGAGGGATGCTCAGGGGCTGCCCAAGGCTGGGCCAGGGTCTGTTGAAGCCACATCCAGCCTTGTACTGTCCCTGGGGAGCCCAAAACTGGTCACCTACCCTGGCACCCATGCCAAGGCACTGACTGAAGCAGCACAGACCCACTTGCAGAAACAGAACATAACTGGCTTCATCTCTGCTTCCAAACCCACTGAGAAAAGGACAAAGCTTCTCCAGAGGCTTGTTACCAATAGTTAGATCCAGGCTAGTTTTTGGCTGGCAGATCCCACCATGTACTTATCATTAAGGCTTTCCTACTGCTTTTAGCTCCCAGGTGACATGAAGAAGGTGGCTAAATCATGCCCCAGATCTGCTCTGTCCCCACAGGTTGCCTGTAAGGGTGGTGTCACAGCCAGTCTGTCACCCACCATCCATTTAGGGCTGCCACCCACATGGTGCGGTCCCCACACGACAAAGCCAGCCCAGATCACATTTTTCCAGACATGGACATGACCTGGTGGGAAAGTGGTGGAGATGATGTTGGTGCCACCTTGTGCAAACCCCAGCAGTGCTCTTAGGAAATCCCTTTTGGATTGTTATGCCTTAACAAAAGAACTCCACTATGGGCAGAGCAGGCAGCCACTGGGGGGCTGAGCTGCCCAAGCCCCTCGGAGGATGCCAGTGACCCCAGTGCCACAGTCAGCAAGTGGAGAGCAAACCCACGGGAGTGTTCCTGCTGAAGCAGACGCTGTGCAAGGCGGCCGGTGCAGAGCTGGCCCACGGCACGCGCTGCGCTGGCAGCTGGGGGAGCCTGGAAGACATCTCAAGGTCTTTGCATTCTCCATCAGCTGCCAGAAGCTCCCAGGAGGGCTGGGTCCCCCCCACTCCCCTCGGCTCTCCGCCAGCCCCTCACATCCCAGCTCCCAATGCTGATTGCAACGGCTCCCAAGCGGCTCCCGAGCGGCAGAGCCCAAATTACTCGTGTCAAACATCGGGGAAAGGTGCGGGTCTGACGGCTCAGCTCCTGGGAATGACTCAGCCCCCTTCCTCACAGGGGCTTTGGAGCGTGCCAGGATCCTGAGGCTTTTCCCAGCTGGGACAGTGACCTCAGACGAGCTCCCCAGGTCTGAAGGGGCTGCAGGAAGCCCCAGCCCACCCGGGGCACTCTCTGCTGTGGGGCACAGGGGAGTTAAGCAGCTTAGAGGGCTCATAAATGGATTAGCACTCAAAACAGGATGGGCAGCATCCACAGCTACATTGCCTGGGATGAAAGTTATCCAAGAGCCAGGTAGAGAATTCCCCTGAGCTGGGCAAATGCTGGGAAAACGCTGCCAGCACTACTGTCAAGGCCGCTGTGTTGGCACCACCATGGGCACAGCTCCGGCCTTTGTCCCCCCATCCCACTTGCCTTATGTTTTCCGACCTCTTGGAGAGGCAGGAGCTGCAGGAGAGGTGCTGAACCCCTGGGTGACCCCTCTGATCAGCAATAACCAGCAGTGAGGAGTTCTCTGCTCGTACAGGTCCCAGAGGTTGTTTCCTGCTGTGAAATGTGAAGGTTTGCATCCTCTCTGCCATCCCCAACAACAACAAAAAGGCATTTCTTCCAAGGCATGAGATTATTTGGGGAAAAGGATCCACCAGCTGGAGTGACATGAGCAGGACTGCTTGGGTGAGGTACCAGCAGGACTGATGGAGGCACAGACAGCAGGGAAACCCACTCATTGAAACAGCACCAGTTTTTATCCCTTAAGAATCTCTGGGGTCTGCAGAAAGATCAGGTCATTCCACAAAGAAAACACACACAAAACCCAACCAACTCAATGCCCAGAATATCCCCAAGTAAAATCCTTGGGGTGGTGCAAAATGCTTGGTGTCACCAGTTGTCCCTTGAGAGTGGGACATGAGAACCTCTGTGCCCCCCACAGCGAGCACTCCCTGCCAGCCAGGGGCAACACTGTCACCCACTGCACTGGGAGGGCTAAAGCAGCTGGGTTTGGGCTGCAATTTGACTCCCAGACCCAGTTTGTGGGAGGGACCCCCAGCAAGCAGCTCCTTCCTCCCTACCATGGGGATTCTCTGATGGCCATAAGAGAAGGAAAGCCCCTCTCAAACACACACTGGGCACCCTGCTCGACTCAGAGGGTGCCAAACTCTGCGGGGATGGGGACACCTGGGGTGGCCCTGTCATCCAACCCAGCATGCTGTCCATGCCAGATGGGGGAAGGGACAGGGACAAGCTGGGATGGAGATTAATGGGATGGCCACGATTAGTTCAGCGCCGGCGGATTGCCGGCACCCAGAGAAGCTATTTCCTTCCACAGACAAAATGCATTTAAATGATGCCATAATGTGTTGCCAGGAGGGGACAGGACCGGCGCCTCTGTTCCGTGGCCATAAACTCATCCTGCCAGAACAGGGTCTCACCCAGCCTGGGGTGAGTGCCAGGATGGGGGAATCACAGCCCAGCTCAAACCTCTGCACCACAGAGGGACAGAGGGTGGTGGGAGAAGAAGAGAGGCAGGAGATGCAGCTGCTGGCGGACAGCAAGGAAAAAAGTGTGAGTAAGGATGGATAAGCAGAGAGCATGGAGGGTGCATGGAGGGATAGAAGGAGAGAGGTGGGTCAGAAATAGCTGGGCAGCAAGGGAATAGCTCTAGGATGAGAGAGAAAGAGACGAAGGATGGAAGAATGGAGGGATAGAAGAGCACAATGGCTCAGGAGAAGGAAGGAGGGAAGGAAAGGCAGGGAGGAAGGCAGGAAGGCAGGCAGGAAGGAAGGCAGGAAGGAAGGCAGGAAGGCAGGAAGGCAGGAAGGAAGGCAGGCAGGAAGGAAGGCAGGCAGGAAGGCAGGCAGGCAGGCAGGCAGGCAGGAAGGAAGGAAGGAAGGAAGGAAGGAAGGAAGGAAGGAAGGA
>JAWWLZ010000050.1:5858095-5872237 GCA_035041345.1 Poliocrania exsul | reverse complement strand
TGCTCTCAGAGAAAAAAACAAGGCAAAAGGGAATGAAATCCTCCAAGCAGGAGAGAGCAGGGTGCTGCTTCACCGCCGGCTGACCCCACTGCCAGCCTGAGTGATTGGGGAGAAACGCTGGAGAATTAGGAGCTCTCAGGCTCTTTTTCCGACTCCCTCCGAGCCCTTTTTTTGTCCACGAAAGGCCAAAGCAGCAGCAGCGGCGAGGGCAGCTGCACATCCTGAAAAGAGCTTCCAAACTCCTGGCAGAGGCTCCTCTCTCCACCGGCACGGGCATCCTCCCATGGCACCATGGCCAGCCCTGGCACAGCCCACCCTCACCCACTTCACACTGGCATCGCTGCCACAGGGACCCCCCACCCACCCACTGCACCCCCAGCCCAAGGGTCAGAATCTGCCCTGGCCTAAACTTGAGGCCTGACCCACTGGGCTCGTGGTGTCCCAGCAGTAACTGGGGGCTCAGAAATGCCTGGAAGGGGATGGGGAGCAGGGGGGCACATCCAGTCGCTGCACCAGAGGCTGTTCCTGATGGATCACGGCTTGCACAGGGATATTTCCCACAGAGACAGCACACCCGACCCAGACAGGCAAATTGGAGAGAGGGAGATCCCATTTCCCCACCGACTGCCAGACCCCTGCAGACTCCAGATCTAGTGGTCCCAAAGAGGAAGGGAACTGTGCCAGCAACCCCTGCCCAGGCAGGACCCCAGGAAACAATCAGCCTCGGGGTACAGGGGGGCAGCATCTCCTCCCCAAAGGATGCCACGTAAAGTTGTGGCTTGACAGTCTGGAGCATCTCTACTCCTCTCCAGGATCAGAATTTCCAAGTGGACACCCCCTGCAATGCTCCCAATGTCCCCCCTTCTCCTTATTTCACCACTGTGGGGGAGCAGCTCCCCAAGCCCCTCAAAAACCCTGGGGGCTGCAGATGCTGAGAAAGCCCTGCCTGAGCCCCAGCAGTGCCTTGGCCATGGGCTGACGGTGCCACACCGAGCCAGGCATGGTCCAGGGATCCCCTCCAGCTCCTGGGGGCATCGTTTGAGCTGGGCAGCACAGCCCTCAGGACACTCTGAGCCCGAGGGCACAGCCAGGCTGGCAAGAGGGGTCTGGGTAACCCCCCCAAACTGCCAGCAGCCCCCTGCCCTCTGCTTGGCCAAGGCAGCTGCCAGGGAAAGCAGCTTCGGCATCTGTGCAGCTTGGGGTTTAGATGGGAGCCATCCATAAAAACCATTCATGGAAACCATGTCCCTCAGGGTCTGTGACCCCTCCTTGGCCTCCCTCGCCAATAAAAGCCCCCAGCAGCAGGTGCTGGTGCCCCCAGGGCTGTCACCGGGGCAGGCCAGGATGTCACCACAGCTCGGCCATGGCCCAGCAGCGATTTGGATGCAACTCAGGGCAAGGGGTGCAGGCAGTGGGGCCCCCAAACCCCATAGGTGGGGGGGATCAGAAAGAAAGAGAGGGATGGCAGGGGCTGCACCCCCATCCATCCCCACAGCCCCAAATGATGCCACCTCGGCAGAGCTTGCCCAGCAACTCAGCGCAGCCCGGGAAAGTGTCTGGGTGCGGGTCTGGGGGATAAGCGAGTGGATAATAGCGGATAAAGCCCCTGATCCTCCCGCTAAAGCAGCTCTGCATTAAGGAGACAAGGGGCGGGGGGGGATGCCAAGGGCCCCCTCGCCCCATGTGCCCCCCTGCCACCCCACTCCCTGCCCTGGCACACCACCCTCCAAGCGCTCGCGAGCACAAGCTGTCATTTTATTAAGCCAGGAATAAACTCTATAATCTTCACCCATTTCGCTTAGAGGGGGGAACAGCGAACCAGGGGAGGGGATGGCAGTGGGAGTAGGGGGGGTCCCAGCCAGGCACAGAGGGGCAAGGGCTGCCCCTGGAGGGGGGCAGATGGTGCAAACCTCCCTCCGGTGTTGCAGACAGACAAATAAGACACGTATTGCCCCCGCAGCTCCCCCGGTGCCGGCACTTACCGGGGAGCAGCAGCGAGCAGAGGCAGCAGAGCAGCCCGGGGAGCATCTTCTCCGGAGAGGCCATTGCGAGGTGGGGGACAGCCAGAAAACCGGGGGGGACCCCGTGGCAAAAATAAAAAAAAAATAAATAAAAATAATAGTAACAAAAGGAATTCAAACGAAGCACCAAAAAAACCGCAGAAATCCCCCTAAATCCAACCACGTGCGAGTCGGGAGCAGCAGCCAACGGTGGAATTTGGGGAGGGGGGGGAACCGGTTCAGGTCAGGGGGGGCTCGGCTTTAGCCCCCCCCCCAGCTCAGAGAGCAGAGAGCCCCATCTCCGGTCCCCCACCCCTCCCCAGCCCGCACCCCAAACCTGCCGCAACCCCCCCCCAGTGCCTGCAGGGCGGCCGGGGGAGCGCCCAGCCGGCGGGGGCGGGTTCCCCTCCTCTTCCTCCTCCTCCTCTTCCTCCTCAGGAGCCGGCAGCGGGGGGAGAAGAGCACGTGTAAACCCCTCCCGAGGAAAAAAACCAGCCCCGATGTGCTGATGGAGGATGATGCTGCAGGGCGCGGGTCGCCAGCCCCCTCTGCACGAGGGTAAAAAATAAGAATTCCAAGCGGTGTTCTTCCAAAGGAAAAGAAAAATAAAAGGGAGAGGGGAAAGCTGAATTAAAACGCTTCCCCGAGGAATAAAAAATAAACAGGAAAAGAAGAAAACAACAAGAACGTAACAAAAAACCACAAGCCAGAGCTGGGTGAATAATTAATCCCAGGCAGATGCGATTAATCGGCGGCAGGAGCAGCTCGGCGGAGGAGTCCCCGCATCCGAAGGCAAAGTTTGGGGGGGGGACGGCGGGGTTCAGTCGCTGCCCCCCTGGCAGGGCTGGGAACGGGGGGACCCCGCCATGAGCGTGGCGAGGAGGGCAGGCAGTCCCCGCCTCCTCTGTCCCCCCGGTCGGATGAAAGAGGGGGTGCAGCCCCTCCTGCTCGCGGATGCAATGAAAGACGGGGCGCTGCGGCCTCGGGCAAAGCGGCAAGTTGAAGGGGGTTGTGCCCCTCGCCCACCTCCGGACACCCCCCGCCTGTGCCGAGCCGTGCCGAGCCGAGCCGAGCCGGGGGGGCCCCGCTGGGCGCTCCGGTGGCCGCTCGCCCGGCCGGAGCCGCATCGGGCTCCGGTGGGTGTCAGCGAGGGGAGGGTGGCAGGGGGAGGCGCCTTCCTCCTCCTCCTCCTCCTCCTCCTCCTCCTCCACCTCCTCCTCTTCGAGCGAGGAGGTCCCCGCTGGTGCAGCGCGATGCGATGCAGCCCCCACCCCGCTCCTCGCGATCCCCCCCGAGCCGCTTCGCAGCCGATCCCACACCCAGCACCCCGGGGTGCAGCGGGGTGGCTGCCCAGCCCTGCCCTGCTCTGACCTCCCCTCCCCTCCCCTGGGGGCCATGCATGGCCTCGGCTGCAATGCAAGGGGGCCGGAAAAATGGGGGGTTAGGACCCCTCAAGTGGGGCAGAAAGTGTGGAGCACACACCTCATCACCCCCTGGGATGGAGAGGGACAGAAGGGTTTGGTCACTTCTCACCACCCTGGGGGTCCCTGCCCCATCCCTGCTGTGGCCAGGAGGTCCCTGCCCCATCCCTGCTGTGACCAGGGGGTCCCTGCCCCATCCCTGCTGTGACCAGGGGGTCTCCTGCCTCCCCAGCTCCCTCTGCTAGTGCCACCCGTGGGGATCAGCCTTGTCACCCCATTCCCTGCAGCTCCAAGGGTGTGGGCAGTGCCCACCTGCAGCCCCCAGACATGGCTTGGGGTGGCTGGGGACCCCCTGCACCCCCCGGGAATGGGGGATCAATCACTGCCTCACCCCTCACCCTGGTGGGCTGCCTGGTCCTGTGCATACCCCCACTCAAACAGGGACTGTCTACTGCAGGGCCCAGAGGTGTTTTCAGCATGGCTGGGGAGGGATTCCTCTTGTCCTGGTTTGCTGGTGTGGAGCCATGGGAGAGTTGGGTTTTGGGGGGTAACATTCCCTTCATACAGGGAATGCCACACTGCCCTCAGCCACACAGTGCCCAGTGGGGGTGTGTGAGTGTTTGCCAACCAAGTGCCCATCACAGCCATTGCCTCCATGGCTTCTGTGACCATCTGCCATGGCTGGTTTGGCCACCCCATCCCACGTGTGGTTCTTCTTTCCCCCACCAACCCCACGACCACCTCCTGTGCCTTTGCCCTCCCTCCCCTGCTGCCACATATTTCCCCATCTCCCTCCACCAGGAAATATTGGCCAGCACGTTCATCCTGGCAGCCTCATTTACAGTGGAAGTGCATAAGACATCTCCATTAATGCCAAAATAATTCACAGCAATTAATAGGATTGACCTTGAGCAGTGACAGAAGCTGAAGATGCCCCCATGAAGCAGCAGCCAAGGGGGGAGGATGGACCCTGGCCCGAGCCCTTGCACACCCCCTGCATCTTTGGGTGCTGCTGGGAGGTCTTTGCAAAGGATGCTGAGGAATGGCAGAGGGACCAGGGTGAAGAAGAGGAGGGAGGTGGGATGTGCCCCCAAACCCATCCCCTGGAGTTCTGTGGGAAGGGCTGAGGATTGGTTTTGATGAGTGGGAAAGGCCCTGCACCACCAGCCAGGCACTCGCTGCTTGTTTTCATAAAAATCCCATGATTTATAAGCCAATCTCCTGATTGCTTTGGGAAGGGGAGGGCTGACTCACGGGCTGCATCCCCGGGGATGGCGAAGTGTTAGAGCAAAGCCAAGCCATGCTTTGCCTCTCCCCAGCCTGCCCAGAGGGCAGTGGGGCAAAACCTCAGTTTCCCCACTCCCAAACAGGCCCCAGGGCTGGGAAACTGGGGATGATGACATGACCATGCAACATCCTTCCCCTTCATGGGATCCTTTTCCCACTGATGGATGAGAGCTTTTAAGAGGGATGTTTGGGTGCAATCCCTCCTGCGTTCCCGCGGCGCCTCTGGCAGGTTCTTGGCACCACTGCTGGGATATTTTTCAGCTGTTACAGAAATAAGTATTTTTACCCCAGCTGGATTTTATTTATGACTCCAGCTTTGGCAGGCAGAGGGGCTGGGCTGGGCAAGAGCAGGTGGTGGTGATCTCTCTTTCCCAAGTGAGAATCAAAGCTGGGATTGCCGCTTCTCTTGGGGAGATGCCGGAGATAAATCCTGCTATTTTAGCAGGAGCTGAGGCAAGGAAGGTCAAAATGTGAATCCAGCACAGGGTCCCATCTGTCTTTTTGGGGACCCACCCAAACACCTCCTGATTTTCAGGACATGAGATGCTCTGGAAAGCACAAGGAAGGATTTCCCAAGGAATTACCCCCAAAAACACTGAGGGACATCCAGGCAGGATTGGGTCTGGCTGGGGACAGCAGCCAGCACCACCCCAGTGGCATTGGCTTCACTCCCAACACAACATCCCCTTGAGCCCCTACACTGAGAAGTATTTCGGGGGTGCAAACCCCATGGGCTGGAGGCCCTTTCCATATGGATAAATGCCAGGTGTGGGAACAAACCCCAGGCAAGAGCATCAGTGCCAGGTCGGGCAGAAAGCCCCGCCGTGCCGGGCCAGCCCGGCCTCTCCCGGTAATCCCTGCCCGGCGTTTCACCTGCCAGTAATCCCGAGGCAGCACTAATCGCTGGGATAACAGTGCCCGGGAGGTGCTAATCACCAAATCCAGCCCTAATCCCTGTGGGAGCCTCTGGGGAGGTGTTGTGGCAGAGCCAAACCACCAAGGCAGGCGGGCAGCAGGCACAGGGGCTGCTGGGAAGGGGTCCAGGGGGAGAACGAGGGGTCCAGGGGGGAACCCACCTCTCCCTCCTCACAGAGAAACTGAGGCACTCACAGGGCTGATGCCCAAAGACACATCTGAGCTTCCTCCAGCTCCAAGGGTTGTGCAGGGATCCTGCTGTGATGGTGAAATAGAACCATGAAGGGAGGACAGGGAGGGCACTCTGGCTGCATTGGCATGGGAAAACTGGCACCAAACCCCTCAAAAACAAAAACCAAGAGCCACAACTGAGGTTTGCACCTGGAGGAACACTCTGGGCCTGTTTCATTCATGCTGTGACCCCCAGGACCTTCCAGTGAAGATAAATCACCTATAAACCAGAAAGGATTAAAATAAAAATTCCCTGGGAACGCCCCAGGACAGCAAAACCTTCACTCCAAGCCTCCAGTTTTCCCATTATTTTCCAATAAAGATTGATCCAGGCAGGGAAGTTCCTTGCCTGCAAGACAGTGACTGCCTTGTTAGTGGCTGGAGCATCACACCCTGGCCCAACAGCCCGTTCTGTGTGGGAGCTGAATGGCTGATCCTGGAATGTGATTAAAAATATATATCAATTCCCTCCCTTCCAGAGCAGTGCCCGAAATAAATGGGTATCATCCACATATAGTTCTGATAATGACATAAATATAGAAATCCTGTAATTGCCATAAATTGATTTTATGTTATTATTTCTAAGGCAATGGAAAAAATTAAAAAAACCCTTTTATTGGAATTAATTGTCCAACTGGAATTCCTCACAGGGTTCGTGGCTTGTTGGGTGGATCCACAGCTCTGTCCTGATGTTCCCTCTGCCCATTTGGGGACTGTCTCTGTCCTTGGTGCCCAGGACCATCCCATGGTCTCCTTCCCAGGGTGATACTGGCAGAGGAAAATGGGTCAAAAAAGCAAGAAATGGGCTGATATTCCACCCCTGAGATGCTGCAGGTCCTGAGCAAACCACTTGGTACCCCCGACCAGCAAATTGTTTTGACTTTTGGGTGCCCCAAACAGCGTAACAGCACATTAGATATTGAATGCAATATTTATAATATTAAAATGAATATTTTAATAGCCCATAAAAGTAACGGAAGGGTGAATCAAAGCAGGCACATCAAGCCCTTTCCTTCTTGCAAGATAAAAATGTTTCATTTCAATTTCCCTGTTTGGATTCGTCTTTGCCTCCACTTTTACGTTCTAGTAAAATATTAATTCCAGGCTATAACATAGAATTTTAATATTTTATCTGATATAACAAGTCAACATTATCAAAGTTGCTGGGCCTCAGTCTGGGAGAATGAGGAGGGTGAAAGGGCCCCATGGGAGGGAAACTCTGTGGCCTCACAAGGAAATATCTCAATAGACCAGCAGGGATATTTTTTTCCCTTTTCCTTCCAAATATTTTTATCCCATGGGGAAATATCTCCATTTCTGCCTTTTTTTCTTTTGTTTCTGATGATTAAAAAAAAAAAAAGAGTGAAAAACCAAAGCTTGGGTTTCCCTGGCAGGGCAGGACCGATGTGTCTGGTGCTGGTCTGCATTTTGTGAGAGCATCCCTGGCATCCCAAACATCCTGATTTAAACGCAGCATCCTCGTGCAGAACTGATGAACACGATGTTTCTCCCGGTTTCAAAGCACCTAATTACAGCAGCTCGTTAGGAGGGGGTGGTTATCTTGGCAGCCAGGGAGGCCAACAATAGAGTTTCTTTTCTTGCCTTGCTGTTTGGTTTTGGTTTGGGTTGTTTTTTTCCCAAAAAAAGTGGAGATTTTGGGGAGGGTTTGGCCACTGGATGATTTCGAAAGCAGCTCCTCTGAAATTGTGCTGGGCTGAGGCCAAGGGCACCCCATGCTGGAGGCTGTGGGATCTGGAGAGCAGCACAGTGAGGACCAGCACATCATTTTAGTGTTATTTTGGAGGGGCTGAGGGGATTTGCAGCACCAAAATAAAATTCCAAGCTCTTGAGTTGAGCAAGGGAGCAGCAGATGCTGGGAAAGCAAAGGCAACAGGTTCTGCCTGAAACAAAACCACATTTTGCATCCTGACCTCAGTTTTCTTTGTGATGACTGGGCCCTAAATATACAAACACTGCAAAAAATGCAGAATCCAGCCCTGCTCCACACACTGTGCAGTTTGGGACCTTAGGACATGTAGAGGTTGTCCCTAAGTGTGTCCCCAAAGCATCCCCATGTCAGGGGACACCCAACTGCCCTGACTCACCTTTCCACTCCACTCCTTTTCCTGCCTCTCTGGCCCAGATGGAAAGAGAGACAGAGAAAAGCACTTAAGAGGAGGAGAGCAGCCCATTTGCTTTGGTTTCCCAGTTGCCCCCTCGCTTGGCTTGGCTCAGGCAGTTTGATTTTCCAGAGGCTTTTAGGTCTCCCTGGGTCCCTGATCAGAGGGAGCCTGTGGGGGTGGGGGGAACTGGGGGCTGTGCAGCCCTTAATGGTGCTGTTGGGATGAGCTCACCAAGCTCACCATGGGGCAGAGTCTTCATGTCCATCACACCAAACAGCTCCTGGCCAAGCCCCCTCCAGAGCTCACAACTTCTAAGCCACTTTCTCCACCCCTCTCCAGCTCCCCAGCTGGATTCTCTGGGCTTCACCTGATCCTGGGTAGTTTGTGGGCAGTGGAGATGTTGGGCTGGAGTTGGGTTTATTTACAGGGTGAGAGGTACAGGAACCTTCTGTAGCTCCCTGTCAGGGAGGGGCTGGTTGTTTCCAGTGTGGATTCACCGAAGAATTACATGACAAATTCTGTTTGGCCAGTTCCACTGAGATGCTCAGCCCTGTGCCCACCACATCCCCATCCATCCCACATCCATCCATCCATCCATCCATCCATCCATCCATCCGTCCCTCACCCATCCCCTATCCCTCCAACCCTCCCTCCACCCATCCCACACCCCTCCTCTCTGTTTACCCCCCGATGCTCCTCGTCTCTTGTCCCCTCTGTCCCCATGGCCACCATCCCCTTCCCAGCTGAGGACCCCCATGCCAGAGGGCCCCTCCACCCTAGCCCCTCCCCAGCTGAGCAGGGAGAGGCCCCGGCAGGGAGTGTGGCCCCTCTTTCCCCTTCACTGGACCTGTCACAACAGCGCTTGTCGGCGACAGAGGTGGCGCTGGAAGAGGGGCTGGGGCCGGCTGAGCATCCCACACAGCCTGACTTGTTTTCGAACTGGGCTGAGTTTGCTCCTGTGTGGTGGCAGCTCCGGGGTCTCACCTGTCCTGCAGGACACCCAGTGCCCACCACCGGGCACTCTGCACCTCCAGGGTCTCACCTGTCCCTCAGGACACCCAGTGCCCACCACCGGGCACTCTGCAGCCCCAGGGTCTCACCTGTCCTGCAGGACGGACACCCAGTGCCCACCACCGGGCACTCTGCAGCTCCGGGGTCTCACCTGTCCTGCAGGACGGACACCCAGTGCCCACCACCGGGCACTCTGCAGCTCAGGGGTCTCACCTGTCCTGCCCACCACCGGGCACTCAGCTGCCCCCCAAACCCCAGCCAAGCATCTCCAAACTCCCAGCAGCAATTTGGGCGTTCCTGGTGCTCCCTCTGCGCCTCCTCCCTCGGGACGTGGTTCAACCCCAGCAGACGCTTCCCCGGGGATCCCCCTCCAGGGCTGGCAGAATGCTGGAGCAGTAATTGCGAGCAGGGAGTAATCAAACACAGCCCCAGTTCCCTCTGGGGGCTCCCAGGAGGCTGTCGGGGCTCTGCTGCGGCCGAAGGGGCACCTGCCCAGCCCGGCAAGCCGAAACCTTCCCCACCCACCAGCCTCGGAAGGCGAAACCGGAGCTTGGCTTTTATCCCAGAGCTTGGAGCTCCATCCCCAGCGCCTGCCCTGCTGGTGTGCCCAGTGGGATAACGCTGGAGCAGCTGCTAATTCAGCTGGGTCAGCCCCAGCGCTGCCTAATGGGCACCCCGGTAATGGCCAGGGTGTCCTGGGGGTACGGGATCCCAGCTGGAGCTCGGGCCGGCAAACCCTTCCCTTCCTGCCATTAGTGTCTCTCAGCTGGGATTTGGGCTGCTCCCCTCCCTCCTGGAGGGGAAGAACCCCCTGGAAGACCATTTAGGACCATAAATTTTTCAGGAGCTCATTTAGCAGCAAACATCTTCCCATCTGGTTCTGTGCAAAGTGGATTAACCCCTTCAGCAGCCCCCGGGGTGGGGATGGGGGAGGCAGATCGGGAGTGGGAATGGGCTGTTGGGATTTGGGGGTGGGAAATGTGGTGGGGAGGCAGAGGTAGAGCAGGGGGTGGGGTCACCTCCTTGGCCAACAGAAACCAGAAGGATGGGTAGCACAGCCAGCACAAGCTGGGGCTGGCAGGGAATGGGCAGCAGCAGAAACTGGGTCTCACCCAAAATATACCTTAAACAAGCAGGAAAAACCCTCATTGGGCATTTCCAGGATGCAAAAAACCTGCCGGGAAATCCCTGCAAAGGGCTTTGTCTGCATCTCCCATCACCTGCACGGAGCCTCTGGGACCACAGGCAATCCTGTATCCAGCTGAGAGGAGCCACCAAACAGGACTGGGAGGCATCAAACAGGACTGGGAGGCATCAAACAGGACTGGGAGGCGTCAGGGAAAACGGCATTTGAACCACAGCCATTGCTGGAGTCTGGAATAATTATAGCACTGGGAGCAAAAGAGCCTCCTTCAATGTCATTCCTCTGCTCAATGTGCAGCAGCTTTTTAAAATAAAAAAATAAAATAAAATAAAATAAAATAAAATAAAATAAAATAAAATAAAATAAAATAAAATAAAATAAAATAAAATATAAAATAAAACCCTTAGAAATTTCAAAATTGGAAAGGGAGGGTGGGAGATGGCCAGGAGAGGAGGATTCTCCAGTGGGATACTTGCTGGGCTGTCTCAGGGAAGAGGGAGGGGAAGAATCAATTTTCTGGCAAAATCCGGTGTCTAAGATTTCAAGCAACACTTTGTACCAGAGCCGAGTGGTTTTTCAACAAAACACTCCTGCCCTTGGTGGTGTCTGGCCAAAGATGATTCAGTGTTTGGCTACAGGTGGGCACATCTCAATTAAAGCCCTCGATGTCTCCAGTGATGTGTCTGATGCATCCTTTACATCGACCTGCTAATGGGCCTTGGCCCAGGGATGGGTTTTCTGATGTCTGCAGCCCTTTATGAACCTTTGGGAGGAGGGAGGATGATCAGTCCTTCCTCAGCCTCATCTTCCTCTCCCTGAGCTGGGTGTGGAGAGTGAGGGTCCCCCATTCCCCCAGGGGTTGGATCTCCCCAGCCTGGGATTCTGCTTGGCAAAGTCAAAAGAGGCTGTTAAAGGACTGAATCCCTATCACCGACTTACAGGGTGTCCTTTATCACCTCCCTTCCCTTTGCCCCTGTGCACAGCTCAAAAGGGTTTGGCATTTCAGGGCACTTCCAGAGGGCCACAGAAGGGCAGCAAAGAGGGGCTGAGCCCTTCCACCACATCCCATGGCTGAGGTCTCACCACAGCCCCCACCCCTGGGGCTTCCCTCTCTCCCACATCCCTGCTGCTTCCAGCCCTGCTTCCAGCTCTGCCTGAAGGTGAATTTGGGGGGATCAGCACTGATTTAGGGTTTCATGAGAGCCAGGACACACAAACCACTGGGGTTTGTTACAAACTGCCCTGACCAACATGTCCCCTCCAAGACATCCCCCCAGACAGCCAAGTTGTCTCCTCCCATGAAAAAAACCCTTCCCAACCCTCTTGGAGGGCAGATGCCCAAGTTGCCCTTTGCAGGTTCTCTCTCCCCTTCTCCTGGCAATCCCCCAGGGGTTTGGCCCATCCCTGGCTCTGACAGTGGGTGATTTAATTTCACCATCAGAGTATCCTTTTAATGCAGCTCAGTGTGAGGGATCATGCCCTAAGTACATGCCCAGAGGCTGCAGGCCATGGGATGTCCCATGGGATGTCCCAGCACTGACACTGTGCAGGTTCCTCTCTCTGTATTATCAGACATTGCCCTGCCATGCACAAAACTCTCCCAAAACAACCAGGCAGCAAGAAAAATAAGAATATGCCAAGGCCAGGCATGGGAAGACAGCGAGTTTCTGCTTGGCTGTGCAGGGAGGGGTCTGTGGTGGCCCAAACAGCGTCTGCTCCCCGAGCTTTGTGTCAGTGACACTGAAGGGAGTTGCAAAAAAATCCATTTGCTTCACCCAGAGTAGGAAAAAAAAGAGGAAAAAAAGACATTTGCAGCCTTGAAAGATTTATGTTCCACCTCCAGGAGCTGGCAAGACCACGCAGACTCTGTGGAGCTGCTCAGTGCCAGGGTGGATTCCCATGGGAAAAGCCAGGACAGGGCCATGTGAGCACCTGTCACACCCTGCTCCATCCATTAGTGATCTTAATTAATTATTCTGCTCTCAGTTGTGTTTGTGAGACCCCCCGGTAGCAGCAAGAGCTGTGGCTGAGCAGGGAGACCCCAAAATGAGCAGAGAAACCCTGAAACAGATAAAGGGACCTCCAAAATTAGCAGAGGAACACTGAAACAGATAGAGGGACCCCAAAAATGGGCACAGGGACCCTAAACACATAGAGGGACTCCAAAATGAGCAAAGGGACCCTGAAACAGGCACAGGGACTCCAAACTGAGAAGAGGAACCCCCAAACGAGCCCCTCCTCAGTGCAGAGCCATGACTTGAGTGCTGGGTCCCTGCAGATGTGCTGGTCCTGGGTAAACGCGGATTAAAATCCTTCCCACCCCCAAAGTGAGAGCGGGAATGTCCTGCCCAAGCCCCAGCTCCAGCTCCAGCCCCAGCTCCAGCTCCATCCTCATCCTCCTCGTGGGTTGGAGCCCCCGCACCGGGAGCAGCCCAGCCCAGCTGGGGGAGCACCCCCCGAGGCGCTACATTTCTAATATCAATGAGCAGCGATCCCTGCTCGAGGCTGGGGGGCCCCTCTCCCCCCGGGAACCCCCAACCCGCCCTCTCCCCCCCCCAGCCCCGCAGCGCTCCCCGCACCAGGCGCCGGCGCGGCGTTATCAGCGCGGCCCCGGGCCAGGTCTGCCCGAGCGCCGGTGCCATCCCTGGAGCCCGGCGGCGGGTTTAATGCCATTAAAAAGCAGGTAATTTGGCACTTAAGTGTCCATCCCAGACTCCCGCTTACCCACTCGGGAAGGGAGCGGCAGTTCCGGCAGCAACTCCGACGTGACCAGTCCCCAAATGGGGTGACTGGTCAGGGGCTGTGACAGCAGGTGGTCCCAGTCCTCGGGGCTGGAATCAGAACCTGGGGCCAGGAACGGCCCCTGTCCAAGTCCTTATTCCTTATTCTTTATTTCTTATTCTTTATGTCTTATTCTTTATTCCTTACTTCTCATTCCTCGTTCCCTATTACTTATGCCTTAATCTTTTTTCTTATTCCTTATTTCCTATTTCTCTTTCCACATTCTTCACTCTTTATTCCCTGTTCCTTATTCCTCATTCCTTTTCCTCTATTCCTTAAGCCTTATTCTTTATTCCTATTTTTCATTTCTTATTCCTCATTTCTTATTTCTGATTCCTCCTTACTTCTCCCTCATTCCTTTCCTTATTCCTCCACCTTTCCCTCTGATCCCCATTGGGGGTGGTTGGATAAGGAGGAGGTTCCAACCATCCCAAAGCTGTTTTCTACTCTCCCTCTTTCTAAAACTGCCAGAAACTTGAGGAAAGAAATCCCCTTTCATGTCTCTCTGCCCTTCTCAGGGGTGAAATCCCCCCAAAACTGATGCTTTTTGCAGCAGCCCCTGAGCCTTGTGCACACCCCAGGGCTGGCAGATCATTTTGATATTAATAAATCTCAATGTTTAATGTGAGTTTTTGGGGGGAATCCCAACTCATCCCTCTGAGCCCCACAGAGTCACCCAAGTCTCTCTGCCCGCCCTTCCCAATGTGGGTCCTTTCCACCCCAGTGGGAGGCAAGAGCTCCAGCCCACCAGGAACCAAACTCCCCAAAATTAGATATCGAACACCCCAAAATGGCAAATCCAATCTGATCACCTGCCCAGGTGAGTGAGGGCAGATAAGAACCCAGAGCCACAGCAAAGGGGGAACTCTGAGAGGGAAATGAAACCTCATGGTGGATGGATTGGAGGTTCAGCAGCAGCTTCAGGTGGCAATAAATTTTTGTAACAACCCAACTTTATAACTGCAAACAATGTGAGGATGCAAAGTGGCTTTAAGGCTCATTAAAAGCATTTCCCAGCCGTTTCAACTCCCTTCTCCCATCCCCAGTGTTTCATCCAGGTGTGCCAAGGGCTCTGGGCAAGGGATGGGAAGGGGAAGAAATCCTGGCCCAGCCCAGTAAAACCAGAGCTTCAGTGGGGTGGGATGCACTGGTGAGGGCAAGGAACAGGCACAGGTTTGGATGGCACAGGGGTGGGGTGGGAGGGGATGGGATGGGATGAGATGGGATGG
>JAWWLZ010000050.1:5824005-5837475 GCA_035041345.1 Poliocrania exsul | reverse complement strand
ACCCACAGTGACTCCAAGCCCAACACAGCTTTGTTCCTACATGGTCTTTCCTTCCCTGCATGCCCAAGCAAGAAGCAGAGCTGTCAGTGGACATGAAAGTGTGCAAGGCATCGTTGCAGAGTGAGCTCTGGATGCCTCTGGTGGGGCAGAGTGACAGTGATATTTGGGGCAAACCTGGGCAGAATTAGGATCCCACTCCTGGCAGAGGATTCCTGCCAGCAATAGTGGCTGTGGCTGGAGGTGTCCATGTCAGGGCCCCTGAGCTGGGCTGGGCTCTCTGTGCACAGAGTGTCTCCACAGCCCCTGGCACAGCCCTGCCCAGGGCTGGCTGCTGATCCTTCACAGCTGCCTGCCTGGGATTGGCACCAGAGCTTGGCCATGCAGCTCCACAAGCCCAAGCTGCTGTTCCTTCACAGCTGCCTGCTTGGGACTGACATCAGAGCTTGGCCATGCAGCTCCACAAGCCCAAGCTGCTGTTCCTTCACAGCTGCCTGCCTGGGATTGGCACCAGAGCTTGGCCATGCAGCTCCACAAGCCCAAGCTGCCCTTGCAGCAGCAGGGACAGAGTCAGTGTTGGCATTTGGGCTCCAACCAGTCCCCTCCAGGCACCCAAAGAGCATCTTGAAAGCTGCAGCCTCGTGCCCAGCAGTCCCTTCCCCTTCTGTGGTTTCCTTGTCTTTTCTAACTCAGCAAATCTGGGTGATTCTGACATAATTTCCCCAGTATGATGCACTCACTTTCTTTCCTTGAAACCCCGAGTCCGCCCAGCTCAGGGTGGGCATAAAAAGGGAGCGTGGCCAGGGGATGGAGCATCTTGCACTGACAGCTCTGCAGCCTCCCCAGCTCCTGCTCTGCCCACTGACCCCTCATCCCACGGCACCATGAAGGTCCTGGCAGCCACCCTGCTCGCTCTGCTGCTCATGGCCTCCTGCTCTCCAGCTGAGGCCCATCTTGGTGAGTCCAGAATCGCTGTGTCCTCCCTGGGGCCAGCTGGGCCAGCGCTCCATGGGAGCTGCTGGAGAACCCCATGCCCAGCAGGGACCTTGTGGGGCTGTGGGGAGGGTGGGGAGCAGGAGGCTGTCACTGGGTGGGACATGAGGTTGGGCTTGGGGGTCTCCTGGGGGGTGACTGGCAGAGAATAGGACAGAGAGAGTGGCCAGGCATTGGAATGGGCTGCCCAGGGAGGGGGTGGATTCTTTGACTCTGGAGGTTTTAAGGTGAGACTAGATGTGGCACTGAGTGCCATGATCACAGTGGGGTTGGATCAAGGGTTGGAGTTGATGATCTCAGAGGTCTCTTCCAACCCAGCTGATTCTGTGATTCTATGATAAGGGGAGGGTGGGAGATGGCAAATCCCTGGGGAACCCCATGGAACCCCATGGACCAGTGTGGCCAGAGCCTGTGCTGTAGCTGGAGACTCACCAGGTCTCTCTGTCTGTCCTTCTGCCCTCACAGTCTCTGTCCCCACCACCTGCTGCTTCACCTACCAGACACGTCCCATCCCACGGAATCTGATCACCTCTATCTATGTCACCAGCAGCAACTGCAGCCAGCCTGGCGTGATGTGAGTGCCCACCACTGCCAGGGGCTCGGGGGGGCTGGGGGGCTGTGGGGACATGACTGGGGACACTCAGGGTGCTGCTGGTGGGCACCTGGCGGGTTGTGCCCTGACCCCCAGCATGGTTTTCTCCCGGCAGAGTGGTCACCAAGAAGGGGAAGCAGCTGTGTGCAGACCCCCAGCAGCCCTGGGTGCAGGAGCGCCTGAAGCACTTTCAGAGCACACCGAACTGACCCTCCCAGCTGCCACCCATGGTGCCAACTGTCCTACCCCTGCATGGCTTCCAGCCCCGGGCACACAGCATTGCTCCTGCCCCACAGCCTTCTTCAACGGGGAAAATTATTTTATTTAACTTATTTAAGTTAAACTAAGTATTTTTTTCTAATTAAAATTATAGCACATAATTAATTTATATCATGTCAAAATAATACACTAAAATAAAGATTATTTCAGTTATGTCAAAGTGTCTGTTAATGAAGAGTCGGTTTTGGTGCCTCTCTGATGTGGGAGAAGGGACCCCCAAGGACCCTCTTGCAGAGTCTGGTCCTGCTGGTCCAGGTGGTGCTTCCAGCAGAAGGACATGAGGGATGGAGGGAACAGCAATCCTGTCCTGCTCAAAGCCCAGCTGCCAACTGAGCACCACACAGCCACTTGCCCATTTCCCCCACCCCAGTGGGATGGGGAGGAGAATCAAGAGTAAAACCTGCTCACCAGGGGTTGATTGATGCAAACTCTGTCCCCAGGTCTCAACTGGCCCCTCTGGGCATGATGTTTTATAGGGTGGAATTTCTGCTTGGCCAGCTCAGGTCAGCTGTCCCAGCGATGCTCCCTCACAGCTTTTGGTGCAGCTCCTCAAGTCCTTGACCAGGGTAAACACTACTTAGGAGCAATTAAAACATCAGTGTGTTATCAACGTTATCCTCATATTGAATCCATCATCAAACATCCCCCCAAAAAATCAGAAATCCGTCAAAAGAACCAACACAGCTGAAATTATCATCATTTTAATTTATTATCTTGACACAGTTTAAATATCCTGACACACACCAACATTAACCTAATAGCTTCCTTTTATAAGTTCAGAGATATTTGTGATGAAGGAAATGCAGCAGATTTCTCCTGTCTGAGCTTCAGGAAGACACTTGAAATGATGCCACATAGTAAATTATTAGATAAGGCAGAGAAGATGTGACTGGCATATGAAAAGTCCATTTGGAAAAGAGCTGCCTGAAAGAGGAGAGTAATTGCTTGAGCTGCAAGGGGATGTGTTACACTGGAGGAGGGTTACCCTGCACTTCCTTGGGTTCCTGCCTCAAAAATTACTCTGCTTAACATTTGCCTTAATGATCTTGGCACAAAAAGCAGGAGAAGGCAAAGGAAATGTGCTGATGAGGCAAAATGAGGTGGTATCATCAATCTAGAACAGGGCAGGATATCACAGAGAAAGATTATAATGACCTTGAGGAGGGGTTGGAGGCACAGAGCAGGCTGTGATCATCCTGCTGGGGACAAGGGACAACAGCAAAGCCATCCCAGTTTGGGAGCCTCCCAGCTGGGCATGTGTGGGGCAGGGAAAGAGCCCTGGCACACCCACAGAACTGGGGCATGTCTGGGGCAGGGACAGACCCCTGGCACACCCCACAGGACTGGGATGTGTGTGGGGCAGAGAAAGAGCCCTGGCACACCCCACAGGACTGGGACATGTCTGGGGCAGAGAAAGAGCCCTGGCACACCCCACAGGACTGGGACATGTCTGGGGCAGAGAAAGAGCCCTGGCAAACCCCACAGGACTGTGATATGACTGTGGTGTTAAACAACATGAGAAGAGACAGATGCAAAGGGCTTGGGTTGAGGGGTAGGGAAAATGAGGCCCTCGGGCATGAAAGGAGGTGCAGTGGGCACTGCTGGGGTGGGGACACATGGCTGGAAACTGGCTGGGAATGCCAACAGGAGGGAAATGAGGTTAGCAGTAGGTTTCTCATGCAGGTTTCTGACCCAAGCAGGGCAGATAAAACACCACCCACCACCCACATGGGGATCATCCCTAAGCCATCCAGACTGGAGGAGGGATTTCCTTCTCAGTGTGAATGGTTTGTCTTTACAAGAGCCTCTTCACAGAGGGGTTTTGGAGTCCTGCCTTGAAAGGTGTCACCAACAATGATGTTTGTTTGGAATCCAGTGCTCTGCAGGGCTGCACACCCACCAGGCTGGCAGCTGCCTCCTCCCACTCCCAGGACAACCACCAGATTGACTTGTTCCCCTCCAGGACTGGAGGTGGTTTCAGTGGGTTTGGTGTGTGATTATCTGCTGCTCCCTGAAACTGCTCTGGCCTGCTCAGCTCAGCCTCTCACTCTGGAATCACAGAATAATGGCACTTCATCCAAATTTCCTCTGGAATATCTCTTTGGGACACTCCCACCTCTTTGTCTGCCCTAAAGGAGCAGGTCTGAGGCAGAGCCTCTGGTAGTGCAGACACCCCAATCTCCCAAGCTGACCTCTTGCTCCTTCAGCTCCCCAGGTGTGAATTGACTTTTACAACAAACTAAATATTTACAATTATCATTTTTCTCTTCACATTCCCTGTACATACTCATCCCCACATCCCAGTTGCCACCATCCCAGCCCTCCAGCCTTGCTGCCCCATCCCAAGGAATGTGTCAAAGTCTCTGCTGTGCCTAAACACAACAAATCTCCTTTGGGTTCATCAGGGAGTTTCGATTTCTCACTTTTCACTTTCCTCCACATACCTGTCCCTGATCACCTCCTGCAAGTCCTTCAGAACTTCCTGGGCTGCCTCACTGCTGAGTTGAAAGATTTTTATAACACTATTTTAAATGTTCAGGCTTTTCCTATTGACTTCCTCTTTCTCTGAAATCTCCCTTTCAAGTTTACTGGTACAAGATTAATTTTGGGGTCTGCTTGTACCCCTTTCCTTTTTAACCACAGGATGTGGGACTGACTCACCCTTGGAGGGAGGATTACTTAATTGTCCCTCTGTTCTACCCCCTGCTCTGAGCACCCCAAACCCACAGCATCCCCCACCTCCATGCCCAGCCACAACTCTGTCTCTTTGGGCACTCTCTCCCACTTTTCAGCTGAAAGGGGCGGATTTTTCCTTCAGTGAAGTCCCCAGTGAGAGCACTGTGGATGATGGCCCTGCAGGTAACACACTCCAACACCCCTGCTTTGCTTTCAGGACCAAGCCTGCAGTAATGGCCACCATTAGCCCTTTCCCATCCTTTTAAGAGCCAGTTCCTTCCTGCAGACTCCATGCCTGGACCCTGCAGGGTGTAATCCAGCATGACAAAGCCTTCTCCTCCCAGGAGAGGTATCACTCCTGATCCAAAGTGCTTTTTGGTGTGAAAACTATTTTCTACCCCGGGCTAAATGCCTCAGTGCAGTCCCAGGGTGGGCTCCCCTCTGTGCCCAGAGCCCCTTCAAAAAGCTGACCCTGTTACTGCTGAAAATGCCTTGCAGGAAGATGGGAAAAGAGTCCAGAGAGTGCAGAGAACCAGAAATAATAAAATAGGGCTGAGTCTTGCACCTGGGCCTGTCTTTTACCCATAGAGCTGTGTGAAAAAACACAGATTGACCTGGGACTTTTGCCACCAAGGGCTCACCACAGCTGTCCCCGTGCCAGGACTCTGTGCCCACCACAGCCCCCAACACCAAGAGCAGCGGGCTGGGAGCACATGTGACAGTGGCACACTGAGGGTGCCAGCCCAGAGCTCCAGGCACACCCTCAGGTGGGAGCACAAGGGCCAGGCACACACTGGGAAGGACACAGGCAGCTGGCAGCTGCCTCCAGCAACACAGAGCAAATGTCTGGAGCACAAGAGCCAACAGACCTTGCTGGCTCAGAGGGCACGAGGCCGGAGAGAGGCAAAGGGGCAATGCAGACAGAGGGATGACAGCCTGTCTGCAAGGAGAAAGGGGAAGGAGCTGGATTTGTGTGTGATTCTGCAACAGCAGCCTGTGCAGGCAAGATGTGAACTCATCCTGCTGCTGGGAAAGGGACTCCTTAACAACAGAGCAGCACGAGGAGGAGAAGGTCAGGATGATTCAGGGGTCAGGGGTGTTCACCTTCCAGGGCCTGCTCAACCCTGGATCATTTGGGTGATGGGAATATGGACTGGCTGGGCTTTGAGAGACAGGTCCCAGGAGAGGATGTGCTGTCTCAAAGGTCTGAACAGCATTTGCTGTTCCCACAGCTCAGCTCAGGAGCACCCTGATGAGCCAGAGCTTCCCATCTCAGGTTTCTATGAGGGAAGGGAGAGGCCCTTGGGGTAAGACCAAGTGGGTTTCCAGAGACACCCAGAAAACAGGGCTGGGCACAGTGGTCAACTTCCACACAGAAGATCACCACTCTAGGACAAGAATTCCTCCCTCTCAGGTGATCTCCCAGCACATCCTCACTGCTGCAGGATTTTTAATTACTTTTTTTTTGCTGTAGTTTGAGACCAGCACATCGTGTCCTTTCCAGCGTGAAAACAAAGGATGAAATTGTTCAGTGACCCCTGTAGACTGTTCTCAGGCCTCTCTCACCCTCTTTGCACTACACACCACACTCTGCAAGTGTAACAGCCCCGTGCTTGTTTCAATAGCATTAATAAAAATATCACATAGCACCGGGGCTGGGGGTCCCACATGCTCCTGGCAGTCATGGGTGGATCCACTCAAGGCCATTTGCACAGTCTGACAGTGACAATGAGGTGTCAGAACCATTATGGGATTTTTTTGTGATTTGGGGAGCCAGCCCATACCCACGGGACTGAGCTGTGCCTGCAGTAATCACGTCTCAGAATTAGAGTGCTTGCAATTTTTGAATCTCCATCAAGAATGATGTCAAGTTAAACTGCAGGAAGGGAGCAGGGGCAAGTTCAGGGTAGTGTGGGAACATAGGAATTGGCAGAGATTCCCAAGGAGCAGTGCAGGGTTTCCCAGCCAGGTCTTTCTGAGCTGTGCACAGAGCAGCATCACAGCACCATCTGCTGCCTGCTGGTCCTCACCAGGCAGCTGTGAGATGGGCTGGGAGCTGAGAGCATCATCAGATAAATACCTCACCCTTCAGGGTGCCAAATCTTGTAATTACTGATTAGAACGTGTATCTGTGTTCTCTTCTCAGCTTTGGGAGAAACCAGGGCTCGGGCTTCTCACACTTTCTGCAGCAGAATGAGAACCTCAGATCCAGTGGTCAGAAATGAGTACGAGCATCAGAAGCACCAACTTACAAAGTTTAATTGCTGCAAATATTTATTTAGGTTTCAAGCAAAACAACACCCCAGTGACACTTCTCTTTGCAGCACCTTCCCAGCAGCAGCCCAGCAGCTCTGACTCCATCTGTGGTTGTGCAAGTGTTTCCCCTGCAGATCTCAGCTCCTCTTGCCCCACTAAATCATCCAAACAGCCATACAAGCCTGCAGGAACATGGGCAATGCACAGCAAGAACAGTGTGAGCCAGCTGGCAGCAGGGTGACCTTGTGCTTTGCTTCACTGTGACATGCAGGACCAAGTCCAGAGAAATAAATCAGCTGGGCACAGGGAGCAGTTCCCTCCCTGTGCCCCCTGCCACGATGCAGCTCAGCTACAACAGCACAAGGAAGCCCAGCACGTGTGGAGGATGAGGGCACAAGCTCAGTTCTCTGTGGCATGACACATGCAAAAAAAGAGGGAAGAGGAGAAGAAGAACCAGGGAAATCCCAGCACTCCTCCTCACCCTTAAATCTGAGAATGCCATCTCAGAGTTGGTTTGTGCTGTTTCCCTCTAGGACCATCTCCTGTCTGATATAGGAAATGGTTCCCTGTCCCAAATCCTGCCCAATGCCCCTCCCCAAACTTGGGACAGCATCTGCCTCATCCCTCTGGCATCTCCAACAGCTTCTCCCTCTCACACACAAGGCTTTAGCAGACAGCTCAGAAATTATGTAATAGCAACAGTCTGCAAACATCATGTGCCAGATAGAGCTGGGAGAGAATTAACACACTGCAACCCACCCACCCAAGGCAGCAAGTGCTCCCAGGGCTGGGAACAGCCAGGACACCTCTGCAGGTCACTTCTGTCCTCTCCACCTGGGGCTGGTATGAGCCTGAGACAGAGCTGGCTGCAGCTGCCAGCCCCTGCTGTGCCCAGCCTGGTGCAGATCTGCACAGAGGAGATGTGTGTGTTTGTTCTTCAAACCTGCCTTGTTAACGTTGTAGGAATATTGACACAACACTCCCTTCAAAGCTGTTACCAGCAAGTGCAAATTGAAGCTCGTTATTGAACGCATTGTTTTTAATCTTAGCTTTTAGAACAAGGTATTTAACAACACTAACATTCTTTTTTACATCACGTGTCACATGCTACTACTTTAGCTGCAGCTGCATATTCTCTGCTTCCCCAGAAGCCCTCAGAGTGAAGATTTATGGTGCAACAGACACTTAAACACACACAAACCTGGAAAATGCGAGTGGGTTTTACTAATGAGGCAGACAATTTGCTGCTTGCATCCCTCCATCAGAAACAAGTCCAACTTCAGCAGACAGCAACAGCATCTTCTGTCTTTGTCTAATTTGGGAGCTGTGTTCCACAGAGCTGGGAAGACAGTTAATGTATGCAAAGTTTGCTCGAGTGGCAAAAGCAACAGAAAGTGCTTCATCTGGTCAGGGACTGTAAGAGCAGGAGCTTTGCATTCCAAACAAAGGATTCCCCCAGGAATGAGAGGTATTTGAAGATGTCCACATCTACATCGGGAATTAAAAGCTGAGATTTCTCACAGAGAAATGCAAATCAATGAAGTGATCCAAGAAATGTTTGGGGAGGAAAAGGGAAATATTTGGCAGGCAAATACTAAAATGTTGAGCAGCTCTGTGGGCTCAGTGTCCCATGGACCAGATCAAAACCATAATTAGGCTGTTGTGTAGGTAAACACCAAGTTTGTGTACAGTTCTCTCATCCCAAACACCTCCTGGGCACTTGCTGCCTCACATCCTTCCTCCAGCACTGCACTGATAAGTCAGTGTGTGAAAACACCTGGGGGAGGAAGGTTTAGCAGAGTGTAAAGAGTTTCTTCAAAAGTGCACAAGTAGTAAACAACACCCCTCTGGGTTTGCATGTTTGCCATTGTACCCAGAGACACTGGGCATGTTTTGCAGGGCAGTTTCAGTGCTCCCAGCTGGTGTCTCTGCCTGGAAGGTGATGGCACCTCTCTGACCTCAGTGTCAGGTCTCTCCAGCACAGAGCTGCCCAAGGGTCCTTGGAGAGGGGCTTTCTGCAGAAGCCCAAAGAAGGTCACCAGTCCCACCAGTCTGGCAAGGAAAGGAGAGGCTTCAGATGTAGATGACATCTGAGTCATGCTGCTGAACCTACAGAGGTAAATCAAAGAAGAAAAATTAGTTCTGCCTTAGAGTAACTCCCTTTGGTCTGGTTCTCTGGAGCCTTTTGCAAGATGCCCTGCAATAGCTTTTTCTTCCTTCTTGAAACCAGTGTATTTGCCTCAGCCCTGCCACTTGCATGAGGTTAGTCTTAAAATCACTTCTGTTAATTGCCTTAGAAAGAGCTGTTCCCTCACCACAGCCAACTGTGTTCCTCCTAAGCACACACCTCTGAATATTGAGGTGTTGGATGGTCTATACAGGAGCTTCAAACTGATCCTAAAACCCCTTAGTCTTGTTCACATAGACCAACAGTAAATTCATCAAGCTTTCTTCACTCCCAATACCTTGTACAATTAACACTGCCTTCAGAAAGCTGATTTCTTTCCCACTGTTCAAGACCACACACCAGTCTTGATTCTCCAGTCCAGTGATATCTAAAAGCAGGTTGTTTTTTCATAAGACCCAGCTCATAACTCTTCAGGACTCTCTAACAGGGAACACATGGAAGAGAACTGATCTCTTGGAGGTCTGGGTATTTATTGGTATCTTCCTCCCTGCCTTTAAAACCAGGAGACAGGCACAGGATGTTTTATACTCTTTATACCTGGGGGCACATTCCTCATTTCTAAGTCTGGCTGACACAAATAAAATTTAACACAGATCCTCCTACTGTGTATGGGCATCTCTACTTCACTTACCAAGGTTTACAGCTTTGCATTCCAGCTTAGATCATAAGTGAGAGAAAACAAGAGGCCTCAAGGTATAAACAAGTCCCAAATGATGTGCCAGAACAGGGTCTCCAAAATCTTGCAACATCCTTGTCATCTGAGAGACTGTGACAGGTCCCCACAACAACCATTCCCTCTGAACTCTGAACTTCTAATGAACATTTGGGAACTTACTTACAAATCTCATTACCTTTATAATCTGTTTTCTGGTTCCTGTGCCCACACTGTTGGCAGCCAATGAGCTTGCTTGAGAAGATGACTTTTCCACTGGCACTGTGTGCTGAATTTTGTTGGTACAAGGCCAGCTGCTTGCAGTGTTTAACAAGTAAGCTGGGAAAGGTCTTTGAAGATTTATATCCAGTGAATCTCCAGTTTCGAAGGTTTTCATCCATGATGGGGCCTTGAAAAGAAAAGAGCACATGGAAATTTAATGCCCTCTCTATATCAACACTCATTAAGCCAAAAAGAACATCAGATGAATAGTCAGAAAATAAAGGCCATCTTTCCTCATAATTTTTCCCAGTCTCCCTTCTCTCTCTAAAACTGTTGACTCAGAGCCATTTTTGCTACATGTGGAATAACCTGCAGACAAAGCCAGCCCTATTCTTGCACTGCTTCAAGAAGAAGAAGTGTTTATATAAATAACAAGCAACTTATGACAAAAATCTGAGTCTGGTTCCTCATTCCTTAGAAAAAAAAATACACACCAAGACTTTATGACTTTAGCAACCACAAAGCACATGAATAAGAATGTTATGCAAACTATAAGGAACCACATTTAAATGTGGCAGTTACAAGAATTTAGTTTGCTCCAAGACCTTAAACCCTTATTGTGATTTCATAATCTGTGATTTCTTTAAGCTGATTATTTTTTGCTCATGGTACTGGTATCATGCCCAGGAAAAAAACGCCTTAGATTTTGTTTTGACATGAATTTTCCTCCTCTGTGCTCATGCTTCAAATATTTTACTATCAAAGGTGCAAAAGCCTTGAGCTGAAATACAGCAACCACCTTTGGCACAGCCACACTGTTCTCTTTTCTGGCTCATGCTGAGGGAATGGCAGAGGTTTAGGGTACATACATTTCCTAAGGAGCGATCCAAGGAGCCCAGGACTTCATTCCAATGGGAGTAAAGCCCAGACTGTTTCTCCTCCAGTTTCAAAGCATGAATTTCAGACTTCAGCTCTTTCAGTCGATCTTCGAATTTCCTGCTCTTTTCCAAGTAGTCCAACCTGAGGCCACACAGTGGAGACAAAAAGCTCAGTGACATAACATAGGCAAGGACAGGGGGGTGTGGAAGGAGCAGAGCTGGTCCTTGTTTCATTGGGGACTTTGACAGGCAAAATGAAGTCTGGCATAAGTCAGCCTGGCTCCCCTGAACCTCTGAGAAGGGGGTTCACCTTCTTCTTTTACTTCTTCACTTTTTACCAAGCATTTCCTTCCAAGCATTTCCTTTCCAGGGGAGGAAAAGCCTCTGCTGGATTAGCTCACAGCAATACCACACTTTAGCACTAGAGGGAAACTTCTGTCCTCTCACCTGCTCTTAGTTTGGCAAAGTGTTTTGTCCATAACATGGTGCTCCTCAAGACAGAAGGTTCTGGACCTGTCATGGCTCGATGCCACCAGAACACTCTTCCTCTGTATAAATATCTGGTCTTACACACCAGCTCAGAAAAAGGCCATATGCAAGTAGGAAACCATCCCAAGTTATTAAAAGGATGAGCTGTGATCCTCAGAGATTTCTTTTCCTTTCTATACTTTCCATGGTTAACATTCTCATTTATTTACACCCCAAGCATACTGATACCTCTCTCTCTCTATCTCAAAGGAGAGTCTCTTGAGGTCAATGTCCTTCAAATCCAGCTTTATGGATCCTTTGTCAAAGTTGGCATCTCTGGTGTCAGTTGGTGAGTATTGAGGGTACTTGGCCATGTGCTGGAAGAGGCAACACAAGCACAGTCAGTGAGATCTGATTGTTTGATTTGGGGTTTATCTCCTGCAAGAATGCCAAGCTGAGCCTTTCATAAGACTCAGACACACAGATGCTCTGCAGCCCTTCCCCTGGATCCAGCTGAACTGCTGAAATCCACAACCCACAGACCCACGTGGGGCAGAGATGCATCCTGGCTGCAATGCTTCTATTTCAGCAGAGAATGGAAATCCATCCTCTGCAAGCCAGGAGCAGAAGAGGAAGCTGGGGCACACCTCCTCAGTGCTGCCTTCTTGCTGGAAACAGCTCCATCTGCTTTGCCTCATGACACTCACGGGCAATTCCCGTGCCAGGCTGACACAGCTGGTTCAGTACAACCATCTCCACACATTTAAAAGGCACCAAGTCAATATTAGGCATGAAGGCAAGACAGTCTCTGCTCCCCAAGTCCCAACACCAGTTCTGTTTTTAACTTCTGTCTTGCCTCCTTTTACAACCTGACTCTCTGCCCTGAACAAACACAACTTCCATCCTCCCTACACTGTTTATGCACCAGTTGGTCCTGCAGGTGTTTGTCCCCCCATCTGGATGCAGAAAGGCCACTACTCAGCTTGATGGGGGCTATAAAAATGCCATCAACATCTGACTATCTCTGAAGACGAAGTGGTGCCCAGTAGAGCAGAACCTTACAGGATAATTAAGCCTGGTTATGTCCAAGAGTTTCTGCTTCGCCTTCCGTTCAGCCTCCCTGGCTTCATGCAGGTCTTGTTTCAGATGCTCTGCCTCCTTGGCTCTGAAAGAGAAATAAATCCTGATGTGAATGGCTGATGATTGCCAGTATAAAACAACACATGGATTTCAGAGCTATGCACCTCATTATCTTCCAGAGAACAGCCCATTACTGTGATATCTTTACCCCAAGACACGTGGTAGGAATGTCACATGGAGAACTAACTTGACCCAGCATGACACACACCTTCAAAGATAATTCTGCACAAACTGGCTGAATTAACATGGTTTTCCTATTCCTAATTTCCATGGGCTAAGCTGTGACCTGCTGATACAGATTCTTCAGGCCATCAGAGAAACTCCCTGAGGCAGGGAGAGGTGCAGCATAACTGCTCTTTATTTTGGAAAGCTTTCTGGCAGTATCCTAAAAGAAACCAGAAAGCCCTTAAGGTTAAGCATCCTCTGTCAACACTGGCCTGCTGTGCATTTTCAATCAGCTCACTGTTATGGAACATACAAACACTTGGAGTGGCTTCTATTCCACACAAGTTTGCCTGGTTTACACTTCTCAAAGATCTGAATGGGACACAAGAGACCATCACGTGGTACTAATGATTGAAAACAGCCTCCCACCTCACAGGGATATAGATTGGTGAATTAATATAGTTAGGAAGCCAGTGCTCTTTGATAACACTAAACAGAAAGTGCTGGTTCTTTCATACTAAACACCTCTAATGCTTTGCATGTGATCCTCTGTAACCCCGAACTGCATCACAACCACTGCTACCAGGTGGAACAAACAAGAGGCTCAGTCACTCTGAAGTGTCACTTCAGGAACAATTCCTCCCTGCTGGGCTTAGCTGTGAGGGCAGCAGCCCCCTGTGCCCCCAGAGGGCCAGCTGAGGCCACACAGCCCCAGGCAGGCACACCCACCTGCGGTCAGACTCCTTCACCAGCTTCACCGCGATCAGCTCGGCCTCGTGCATCTTCTGCTCCATCAGCCTCTTCTCCTCCTTGGTTTTCAGGGCTGTGAGTTCCAGCCTCTGTCGCTCTTGCTCAGCTTCTGCAGCGTTCTGGGCCAGCAGTTTGGCCTCTTCTTCTGCAATCTGAGCCTTCTCAGCCAGCAGCTCTGCTGCTTCCTGCGATCGGAGCTGAGAAGAAACAACTT
>JAWWLZ010000050.1:5809177-5819345 GCA_035041345.1 Poliocrania exsul | reverse complement strand
GGCAGAGCTCAAGCTGTGCCCTCTTGTCCTACTGTTGGTTGCCTGAGAGAAGAGACCAATCCCCACCTGGCTACAACCTCCTTTCAGAGAGCTGTAGAGAGTGAGAAGGTCTCAATGGCCCTCAGTGAAAATGCAAAGCTCTCAGGAGCACCTGCAGGTTCAACACAACTCCCTCTCTGCAGGAACTGCTCTCTGCTGGCACATATGGACTCTGAGGAGGCAGAATTTCAGATAGGGCAGGTTATGGAGCTCTGCAAGAGCCCTCAGCTTCTCCGTCCACCTCAAAGCAAGTCGTGTTCACGAGCACTTGGAGCCCTACACAAGACACTTTTTAGCCCAGATGAGCTGGTGTTTTTATCCTTAGTTATAAATTAATTGATTAACACAGCTGGGAGACCAATATTCCTTTGCATACTCTACAAGAGGCAGATTTCACCAAAGACAGCAAATAACCAGCCCCTGAAATGTGTGGGGTTTCCAAGGAGTGCAATAATTTCAGTACCTGGCAATCCCCCTGTGCTCAGCATACCAGGCAGTGATCTTCTCTTCCCACATCTCTGCTGTGAGCTGGTACTGCCTGAGGACCTGCAGAGGGAGGAAAGAGCTTGGTTTCCTTTGAAGATCCATGTGCTGCCTCTCCCAAGCCCTGTGAGTGCAGCAATGCAGTTCACAGCTCAGTCATTGTGCAGTTTCTGATGCTCTGGTTCACCCACAGCAACACCTGCCTTGCAAAGAGCAGATTCCAAGGTTTGGGTTTATACACAATAAAGACTTACCCTTTTGGGTAAAAGCTCATCATGTGCTAGAAAGCCTGGCTCATGGAAATTTGGGTCGTAGTCACCATACTGTGCCAAGAAAGGAAAAGATAATTCAGTTTGTTGGATGCACAAGGCTGAAGAACTTGTTGCTTGTGGAGTTTGATGTGTTTGCTTGAGATAGATTTTGTTTTGGTTGTCCTGTGTACAGGGTAACTAAATCAAGAGGTTCCTCTCATCTGAACAGTCAAGTTATTTCCAGGCCTTGTGTTATGGCTCCAACACATTAAGGTGGGCTGTAACCTCAGACTTCAGTCCTAACCTGTAGCCCCTGGGAACTGCAGGGATGAAGGAATCTCTCCCATGACTTCACACCCTGAACCAGAGGAAGGTGAGCTCCCCTGCTCCTACAGCTGCACCTCAGCTGAGCTGCTGCAGAGGGACAGCCCTGCTAAGGAGTTGTGTTCACATGAGTTTGGCTCTCAGTGGCATCAAGTGGCATGTTCTGAGAGAGCCTAAAAACCACCAGGTCCTCCCATTGTGTTATCTGCTATGAGCACCTTCCACATCCATGGTTGTTTTGTCAAACAAGAAATAATTCTAGCTGGGAGAAAGATTACATTAAAATGTTAAGTCCAAAGAAATCCTCTGAATTGTGAAAGCATAGCATAGAAAAAAAAATCCTTGTAGTGGCTTTTAATGCTCATTTTTCTAGCTGTGCCCATTCCTTCCAGGATGACCTATTTCTTTCACAGCAAATTGTTACCCTGCTGGGTTGTACCTACCCCCATGTAGATGTGTTGGTTAAAAAAGAGTCAATAAAAGCCCTTCTGTGCACAAACCTTGGCCTGAACAGCATAAGAAGCCAATAAAACTGTTGCTTCTGGTGAACAATAGATTTCCTCATCCAGTATTTGTTTCTTAACCTAAACCAAGAGAAAAAGGGAGCAAGTTAAAGAAGCTCAAAATCAGGATTTATGTCAGGCTTGAAATGAAACCAGACATGCCCAGACCATAACCTGGCACCAAACATCAATCAGCATTGTGAGTTAATAACAGCAACAGTAAATTGGCATTCAGGAACACAGGAAGCCTTTACTTAGCACTGCATTTAATGAGACCAAAAGTGCCAGTCAGCTCTCTCCACTCAGTTATACAAGGAGTCCTGTAAAAGAATATGTTATAAAACATGAATTTTATTGTCTGCATGTCATTTCTTCTGATAATCCTTCTTTTGCTTCCTGCTTTGGAAAAGTTAACTTTAGATCATGCCAAACATCAAATTTTAGGTGGGAAGGGAGGTCTGGAGGTCACTTAGTCAGGACCTACAGGACCAGACTGCTCAGGGCTCACTGGAATTGCCATGGACATACAGAAACCATAATCATCTCAGGCTTTCCAGAATGAGAAAATAAAGGAGATTCCAAAAAGGGAAGTTAATAGAGCATTGATTTATTCCATTTCAGTGGTCTAAGCACAGCAAAACCATAAGGAGCTAAAAATAAAAGCCCAGTATAAATGGTAAAGAGCCTTTTAACAGTCTTTTCATTTTAATAATCTGTGCTGCTACCAACACCAGAGGTGTAATAAATAATTTGTAAGGTGGTGTTTGATTTTAAATCAGCTGTGTGATTTTTATTTGAAAACCTAAAGAGGGAAGGGGGAGTTAATCTTCACAAATCCTCCTCTTGGGTGTAATGTTTTCAGCCCAGTAACAAGCACAAGACAACAAAATTTTGCACAGCACAGTCTTAAACATTTCCAAAAGGAAAAATGACTTGTGATAGCACCAAGTTACCTTCACAAACACACTTTGGCACTGCAGGTGCTGTGGACTGAAATGAACCATCCAGAAAGTTTTGCTGTTAAATTTAGGCTCTATATGAACCTGAGTTATAGCACAGGGAAAATTCTTCTTTGGCTGTTAAAATGGAAAGAATGAAAAGACTGAAAAGATTTTTCTTCCAGTTTGGAAAGCTCCAGGTTTCATCCTCCATGCTGCAAATCATGGTCCAGGATTTAGAGCAATGTAGATAAATCCCCCATAAGTGTCTGGTTTTTTGGGGTTTTTTTTCTGCTCAGTGCTCACAAGGACTTTTTGTTAAACTTCAGGAAGAAGCAACAAATTCCCAAATCTTTAATCAGACAACATTTAACTTCAGTCCCATTTATTCAGGAATTTTGCAAAAGGCTGTTCTGCCCCATTAATTTGCAAAGGGCTGAATAGTCAGTAGAGCTGAAATCTGGAGGCATCCAGATGTCTGTACATGTTTTCCCTATTAGCATCCAGGTGTGATCTGAAGTTCTTGCACTCAGGAAACTTTGCAAGTCCAAATGTGTTTCAGTCTTGTTTTGCTACTTTGGAATGACAAGAATTTGCTAATTGCATGTCTGCTAGTCAAGGCAGGTTCAAGCAGAAAAGGAAAAAAAGTGAAAAAATCAGGATTAAAAGACTAAGAAAATGGTTGTGTCCCTCTCAGCTTAAGAAGCAAATTGCCAAGTGGTGGGTTCTGGATGAAGTTCTGGTTAGTTCTGCTGGGAACAGGACCATTTTCCCATTATTTCATTAACACATCCTCCTCAGGGAAGATGGGGATTTACTGGCTTTATTTACAGCTGCACACTGAATTTATTCCAGGCACCAAAACGACCTGCACAGACACATCCTGCTGAAAGCCATGGAATAACACAGCACACCAGAGGGCTGAGACTTCCAGAGGGATTCCACAGCCCCTCAGGAGAGGAGCAGGAGGATGTCACAGACATTGGAAGAAGCAGCTGACCAATGAGTGACCACCCAAAATTCAATGCTTGTGCTCCACTGCCACATCCAGCCTGTGGCTGCAGCTGTGGAGCCACCCAAGGGCTTTTCCTGGGTGCTGCATCTTGGATAACACTCCAAGAATCTGCTCCTTCATCTGCTTTTTAATGGAGCTAAGAAATTGTGCCTGCTGTCTGTGCCTTATTGAACCTGCTAGATGAGAAAAGAGGTCAGAGAATTTGACAGCCTTTCTGAAATACAATCCAAAATGAAGATTTAGAGTCCTTGTTTTCTACTGGTTGTGCCTTCTACAGTCCTGCACAAATCTCCCATAACCACCTGGACTGTTTTTAGGAACTCCCAAGTTTTACTTTCAGCAATTGTAGCCACAGATCTTGTTCTATCTGCTGCTGATATGGGTGAAAAAGCTTCTTGTCCCCAACTGCTTATTACCATTCCTTCCCTGTCCTCCACAACTGCTTCCAGAATTGCCTGTGCAGTCACTTCTCCCCTCCATGTACATCTAATAACAAGCCTCTCCTAATTCTGCTCAGTTTGGAATGGCTACACAAGAGGTTACAGCAGCAGCTCTGAGATGGCAGTGACAGGGAGAGAGACTCTTCATCCACCTTATCTGCAGCCAGAGCAGACCAGCTGACAGCCCTCTAAACTTCTTAAACTCATAAAAATGATGGTTTCACTTTATACTTCTCAGTAGTGCCCAGTTAGGGCAGAAGCCTCACAGTTCTCCAGGCAGTGCCAGCCTTGCATGGATTTTTTTTAACATATATTAAAGGAGAAAAACATGTCTGGAATATCCAGATGTGGAATTATCACCCAAACTGCTAGGTGTAAAAGTATTTTACATGAAACCACAGATCTCAGCCATTTATCTTCAATTCTTAGCACAAAGAGTAAGAGAGAACAAAAACTGCAGAGGCAAAACATTCAGTTTAGCTGCACACAAACCCACAGCAGTCAGGAGAGATGTTTGTATTTCATAAATTAATATTCTTACAGAGGCACTGATAGAGCTGAAGGAAGCAAAATCATTAAAAGTAACAGCTGCCAACAAGATCAAAGACAATACAAAAGGACTGGGGTAAATACAGAAAGAATTCATGGTTAAAAATCATTCCTGACCTGAAGGAAGAACAAGTGCTGGGTGATTTCCTGTAATAGTTCCTCTTCTACCTTCTCTGGGTAGAATTTAGCCAAAAAATGAAAGCTGATGGGATCTTCTTTGGGGATTTCTTGATCTAAAACCTGTTGAAAGTAAAATCATCAGTGAAAATGATACATAAGAGTCTCAAGATTATATTCCCAAGGAAAAGCAGAGAGCAGCCATTAATCCACATAAAACAGCCTTCCAATATTTTAGAAGGAAGGGCAATGCTGAGCTTTAATCTCAGAGCAACCAGTGCATACAGTGGTGATTAGTGCAGGATGCTCCAGGTCCAATGGGACAGAAGAAATCAGACCAAATAATACAAATTGTCTTTAGATGCTTCCATGTACAGTTATGAGTTGTCAGGTAACACATCCCTTTAGTTCTTGTGCTACAGAAAAAGGAAATCTTTCTTAAAATAAATAATTGCCACACTGTCCTATTTGGTTTCCTCTACCTTTTTGTCCATCTTTAACCAGGTGCACATTCCTTTCATTGTGTACTGCAGCCCAAAGAACCAGGTCTCCCTTAACCCAAGGGCTCTGCACACCAGGTCAAACAAATCCTTCCCCTTCCACTTCATCTGAAAGAGAGAAAGAAAATTGAGAAAAACTTGCATGTCTTAAATGAATTTGCTCCATTTGCCTTTCTCCTTTGAGCTCTTATTCAACTTTCAGATTTTCAATGAAATATTCCTGCTGCTGTGCAAGAGTTCCTGTTCTCCTCTCCCTCTCCTTCCACAGAGCAACTGGAGTCGTTTAACCAAAGCACCAAGAGCTCAAGGAGCACAAGGAATGAGGATTGGACTATTGATTTCCTAGGACACAGCCAGGCTTTATTAAAATTGGTAAAAAAAAAATTGCTCAATGGTTTCTACAAATTGGAGGGGCTGAGAGAAGGCCAGGGGAAATCAAAGCAGTGTCAGGGCACAGGGTGGGAATGCTGAACAAGGAAAGCAAATCCACCTTTCACACATCTCAGGGATTTCAGTGGCTCAAGGCCAGGCCTTTGTGCTGCTCTGATTTAAATGAGCAGGAACCTGAGAGAGCAAACTTTGATTAAAGGTCCCAAACTCACAGACATGACTCCTCATTTTCTCAAAGAGGCTGCACATCTGTTTCATCTATTTGACTACATGTTAATAAGATGATTTTTGTCTAATTGCCTAGGTCAGCCACAAAAAACTTGATGGCAAAAAAAAAAAAGAGTGAACTTTCAGGCAGTGTTTGAGTGGAAAGCTGGAAAACATCCCAGCAAAAGAGCAATATCTGGGGAGAAGGGAGAGAGAGCAAAGGAAGGAATACATTAAGCTGGATTAGTTAACAAGGACTCTGCTCTCTAAATCAAATTTCCCCAAGCCTTTATTTTCACAGCTCTGCCTCACTCTGGATCAGTAAGTCACAGAAGTGCACTGCTTGTGACTAATTCTGCCTCTGAGGGACATGGGAAATGACAAACTAAATGACCCACAAGACACTCAAGTCTCATTTAAATTGCCAGTCCCACTGGACCTCAGTTTTGTACCTCCTCATAAGAACTGTGCCTTGTTTGGCTTTTGCTGGATGATTAGGAATTAATCAGGCACAGTTCTGTCTCCTCGATACTGCAGCCCAATTTATTTAGCAATTGATCACTTGCTCTATTTTATTTCAGCCATTATTTCTCTAACCAATTTTCCAGACAGTCATAACTAAGAGAAGAAAAGCCAGGTTTTTTCATTGATCATTTTTCTCTTCTGCCCAGAGACACCACACAGACATTGCAGTTAAAGAAATAAACTGGATTTCATTGGCCAAAGTGAAGAGAATGTCCCAGATCAGCTGAGCACAAAGGAATCAGTTTATAAATTATTTTGTAAGCAGCACCTTAGCACCAGCTTTGACCAGACTTCTTCATTTCAGCTGGCAGTGACTTAAAGTGTTGTGTCACTTACAGAAAAAATAATTTTAGGGAGAAGTAGGAATACTTATAAACAAGCCCTGCATCCTGTCCTGGAATGAGGAGAGAAGGTCTGCTGCTCATGTAGCTGTCAGTCCAATGGATTTCATGCAAACAGCTTCACATTCTGCACAGTTTGAGCTGTTTTACAGAGGAACAAATCTGAGACTGAGCAATCCATGGTTTATCAAAATAAGAGATTCATTTTAAGACAATCCATGACCTGATAATGTGAATTTTCAACATTTCTGCCTTGCTAATAGGAAGGTCAGTCCCACCTTCCCAGAGCTCTGCCACTCTCACCTCACAGCTGAACTCCATCTCAGCATCCACAGTTATGACTTTGACTTTGAAAGTCTTGGGCTGTTTCTTCTTCAGGCCTCGGATGGACATGTTCTTTAGTTTGTGAGGACAGCCACACCTGCAATCACACACTACACTCAGGGAGGGAAATTCAGGAGCATATTCCTGGCTAAATTCCACAGTTTGATGAGTCCAAACATGCAGAACAAACCCACGCTTTGGTGTCTGAGACAATAAGAACATTGAAACAAAAAATACGGTTCAAGCTTTAAAATTAGCTCAGCAGAACACACAAACACAACCTGATGAAGTCAAATTATAAACTTATAAACTCAATCTTGTTCCATCAGTTGAGCAGTTGATCTACTGGATTTCTTTATAACATGAGATCTCAACTCCCTGAAAGGATCCAAGAATCTATGCAGTGAAATTAAGCTGAATTCATCACATTCTCTTGGGCTTCCAACTCACAATGACAAGTTATTTAGAACAGAATTTTTTCCAGTGAAGTTCTTGTCAAATTATTTTAATTTTGAGGAAGCTGACAGAAAATTCCTTCATGAATCTTCTATTCTAAATACAATCATTGTATAACATCCAAAATATTGACGAGACCTGCTAATTCCACAGCCACATGGGGGTTTTTGTGGATGTATTCAAACCAAATGTTGAAAGCTGGGATTAAATGACAGTGAGAATCTGCACTAAGCAGGTGAATATTTCTGAGCACAGGAAATCAGCCTGTAAAGCTTTTTTGTTTTTATTTTATAAAATTAACAGCTCAGGCTTGCACAACCCAGTGAGAATCTGTGAACTCCACAGGGCAAGAGACTGAGGCATTCTTGGTTTCCTACAATATAAAACTATTACAGTGTGGCAGAATTCCAACCTCTCCTTATGGAATCCCAAAATAAAGTTCTAGTTTAAACTGAAAAGTTCCATTTTTCTGTACCTTCCAGGACTTCATGAAGTATCTTGCCCCTTCTTTGCTTCTGCTGAGCTCTAAATTGGCTTGAAAATGCCCTGATTATTTTCCATTTATTTCATGCTCCTCATCCAGAAATTTTAAAGGCAGCAAAATAAATATGGAATTTTTCTTTTCAGGTTGTAGGGAAGTTGAGGCAGAGAACAGATGAGGCAGTTACCAAATCATGTGGAACATCAGCAGCAGAGTTGAGAACAAGTGCTTGAGACAACTCAGAGAGTGGAAGAAAAGCTCAGGAGGAAACTCATCCTTCTGACACCACTGGGACCAGTTGAGGAGTTCTCTCCCTCCAGTTGGCTCTGGTAGAGCTTCTGCTGAAGTCTTGTTTGGTTTGGGGGCAACAGACTTCTGGAAAGATAATGGTCTGGCTGGAAAAATACCTGGGGAGAGTCCAGAGGAGACATCCAAGGGCTAGAAAATCATCTGTGGTGAAATGAAAGTACTGGTTAGTGAAGAGAAAGGACAGGTGTGGTGAGGTATTAATGAGCACAATGGTTAGGACAAGGAATAATGGGCTTAATTAAGTTGCATGCAGGTTGCACACTGAGAAAAATTCACTAACAGGCATATTCTGATGCTGGAAAAGCACAGGATGGCATTCCTGTCTTTCTGAATTTCTAAATAAAACTGTGACAGCATCTGGTGCCTCGTTGAGGCTGGAGGGATCTACACCCTCAAAGCTCTGCCCCCAAGCTGGTCCTTCTGCCAGTGCCCACCAGGGATGGGCAGACCCAAAGCCCCAGGGCACCACCTTCTCCTCAGGGATTATTTTTTTAAACAAGTGAAAACAAACCTTTGTTTCCCCTGTAATTTGGGCAACACCTCAGTGCACACCACTGTGCACAGAAAAGAGTTTTCAATTAAGGAGAAAGGAATATTTAAACCCCCAAACCTGCCCACAGCAGGGTGGTGAAGTGACCACAGTAATATTGACACAGAGAGCATCATGTGAGGGCACCCAAACCAGCAGGAATTACCTCAGAAGTCTTTGGATCTCCAATCTGCAAGATGCAACACAGCTCACAGAAAAATCATATTTTAACCTGTTGCATCCCAAAGGTGTTTTCTGGGCCAGTTTTCTTCAAAACCAGAGAATTACTGTAAATAATTGTACCATTAATATGCATTTATAGCATGAGAACTACAGATATCTACACAACACCTGAAATAGCCCCTTCTGTTAGTTCTAAAGGAACACCAATGGCTGAAGACAGAGGAGAAAAAAGCTTCATAATTCACTTTTAATGTGTAACTTGAAACAGCCAATTGAATTAAACAGGAACTTGGAGTTTGGGCCAGTACAGAACATTCTCAGAGTTTCATATGGAAAACTCTGAACAGATAAAATATAACAACTGCAGAAAAATGTACTAATTTTCTCAAAATATGAGAAAAATACCAGAGCCCCTCATTTTGACTTTGAAGTTCTTTCATTTTTCTTATATAACCTGGTTGAAATGACAATATAATTTGTTCAACATTTCCAATAGCATTTGTTGTTTCTTTCCAGAATTTTTATTCCATGGAAAAGTACATTCTGACTCAGAGTAAAAAGACATTTTTGAATATCAAATTTTCCCAAGACAAGTAAACTGCATTTTGATCAATAGCACTGGTAAAGAAATTGGAAATGGTATTCACACTGAAGAGCTTAAATGGATGTCAGACACTGACAACAGAAGCAAAAACACTTACAGGCAAGTTTTTAGAAAAATAACTTTTTCAAATAAGAGAAATCTGGCCCAATAAGACAATCTGGGTTTGCAATTTTTTGTTTAATGCAAAAGCAATCCCTGCTAACTACAGTATTTAATTGTGAATCATGTGCAATGTGCTTCAAGATAGAGTTTCTGTCCCCCAGCTCCAGGGATTTATTCCTGCAGTTGCCACAGGGACCCAGGCAAAGATCCAGAAGCAGCAGGATGGGATAGATCAGGGCATGTCACAACCTTTTCAAAGAGCACGTTAATCCAAAGTAGGATGGGGTGATAAAAGATTCCTGGCCAGGCAGAATATGGGAATAGGCAGTTCAGAAGTTGTGAATATCCACAGCTCCTCCTGCACCTCCTGAACTTCCACGGCCCCTCCTGCACCTCCTGAACATCCACAGCCCCTCCTGAACATCCACAGCCCCTCCTGCACCTCCTGAACATCCAGAGCCCCTCCTGCACCTCCACAGCCCCTCCTGCACCTCCTGAACTTCCACGGCCCCTCCTGCACCTCCTGAACATCCACAGCCCCTCCTGCACCTCCACAGC
>JAWWLZ010000050.1:5772936-5798166 GCA_035041345.1 Poliocrania exsul | reverse complement strand
AAGGGACTGGAGTTGGCCCAAGGGTTGGACTTGATGATCTCAGAGGGCTTTTCCAACCCAATCCATTCTATGATTCTATGATCTGTACCTCTTCTTCTGTAGTTTTTGTTTCTCTGCTGGGAAAGGCTTTTCCTCCATCCTGCTTCCAGTTCATTATGTTCTTTTGAGAAACTGGGATTAAAAGGTTGATTGTTGTCAAACATGGCCAGTGGGAACTGCTTTGTGCAACACAGACAGGCATCTCCAAGAGGATATTTTTCCCAAAGGAAATTGAGGTTTTTTTCTTCCCTATTTTTTTTTTAATTTGAAGGATTGTCACAAACTTCTGATATCTGGTTGACAGCTTTGGGTTGAAGGTTGATTGCTGTGCTTCTGGATCTCCCAGTCAGTAATTAAGGGTGAAAAGTTGGCATCTGAGACAGAAAAAGGTTTAAATTTCCAGCTTATAAATAAATAGATGTGATATAAATACCACATTTTTAGTATGTCAGAAAAATACTTCAGTATCTCAGGAGAAGATTGAGGTAGAATTAGTTTTCTTCACAGTATGAGGCTGTCAAAAAAAAGACAAAATGAAGTGATTTTGTGAGATGGAGAAAAACAAACATTTGAGCTCGGGGTCCCCTGTTAGACATTGTAGAGAATCAGTGAAATGTCTCAGATTTCTTGTCCTTCTGCACAATCTTTGCTGATTGAGGACTCCTGAGCTGCAAAAGAGAAGAATAATTCCTTCAACACATCATTTTAAAAAATTACAGTTATCAGTTGTTTTATGTGCTCTGTGCTATAAAGGGAGGTGATATTATTTTGAGAGAACACTTCCAGAAACTGAATAAAGATCAGATAAAAAAAAGACAGTGAAATTCTTCTGTTTCAAAGAGAGGGAAACGTGAATGTTGTACAAAGAGTGTGGATCTGGTACCTCCCCCAGCATTTGGAATTGAAGTATTTACAGGCTGTTTGTTTCCTGCCACTTGTTTTTTTTTTCCCCAAATTAGACTTTCATGCTATTTTTTCACTCTAAAGATGTGCCATTTAACTTTCCCTTTTGTAGAGCTGTATTTAAGCAACACAGGAACATATGGCAGTTCCTTCCCTATTTACACTCTACACACTTTTCCTCATGCATCTTTTTTGCTCTTTTTCACTCCTGTCTGTCTGCATCGGGACAGACCCAGCCCTGAGCTAAAAAAGGATTAAAGAGGAAATAAATAAGCAGCAAAAACAGCCATCCATCCACCCCTTCCCTGTCATGTGCAGAGAGAATAAACATGGATAGTGTGTAGCTGGTGAACTGGGTTGGGAGAGGGTAAATCCCTGGGGAATTAATTAGGAAAAAAAAGGGATTTTTTTAGTAATTAGATACATCTAACTGTGTGTTGTGATACTGTTTGCATCCAGCTTCCTTGTGCCTGTTTTCCCTTTGGGGTGGGAATTGTGAAGCCACTGTCAGTGCCAGTAAAAGCTGCCTGTCCCTGTGCAGGGGCCTGGGATCCTCAGCCCACAGACCTGGAGAGGACAGCTGGTTAAAATCCCTCTTTGTCCGCAAGGTGGATCCAAGGAAAGATGCCCACTCCAACCTCCTGGCCAAGAGAGAGACCAGCAGCCTGTACAAACTGCAGTGTGAGTGGGGCTTTGGGATTTAATGTCTCCACTTCTTCCCTCTGTTCCCCCATGTCTCACGTCCTGTTGTTGTTTCAGTTCACAATGTAAAACCAGAATGTCTAGACGCCTACAACAAGCTTTGGTAAGTGTGTGTGCTCTGTTTGCACATTTTAGCCATGTTGATTTGATCACAAGCTGCTCTGAAAATTGGCAGATATCATAATTACTAGAGGGGAGGTGGAAAAATCCTGCCTTTTTAGGATTTGGTGTTAAATAGATTATATTATTCTTGGAAATGGATGGCAAAAGATGCTTTGCTCAGTTCACCCCTCCCTTCCCTCCTGGAGGTGTTTTCCTAAGATGCAGTTTAGGATGTTGTGAGAACTTGGGTGGCATTTGTTGGAACAGCTCTTCCCCCTTCCCTTAGTCTCAGAATTCCTGATCCCTGCAGGTAAGGATGGAATGTTGGCTTGTCCCAGGCAGGAATGTGTTCAGGGTGGTTATTTCTGCACACAGGGAGGAAAGGGAGAGATCCCCTGTCAGGAAAACTACACACCAGAGTTAAACTGAAATGGAGCTTGGAGGAGATGTTAAAAACCACTGGCTTGGTTTTCTCTCAGCTCATCTCTATCCTTTTCCTGTTACTGAGATCTGCTCTTAAAGAGTCACACAAACCCTTGGATAGAGTTCTGGCATTGGGCTGATTCCTCCCAAACATCATTACTCTTACAGGTTTTCCAAAAAGCTACAGCTTTATAAATGTATTAATTAATCACATTTTTAATGTACTGCTTTAAGGATGAAACTGCAGCAATATCAGTCCCATTTCTGCCTCCATAATCACCTTCCTGGAGCCAGAACAGCTGCTTTGAAGAACTGTTTGTTTAAATTTGGAATTGTAGTGAGCCTCACACTCAGCAGGGCTTGACTTGTCAGTTACATAAAACATTCCCAGCATAATGATAACCAGATTTGTAAGTGTGGTGTGTTGGGGAGCACCAGCTGGGCTGGAGGGAAGGGAAGAAGTTCCCAACTCCCAGTTTATCCCTCTGTTACTGGTTGTCTGCACTGGTCACCTTCATGTGTTCAGCTCTGAAATGGGGCTGGAGGATCCAGAACAGTTTTCCTTTCTGTACAAACACAGAAATCCACCAGAATAACATTCAAGCAAGGTGTTTTTAGCTTTCTTTTGTTTAACATAAATAAATGCACAGTGAAGGACAATTAACATTCAACCAGCTTTCTGTTTAAAAGCTTAATATAAACATGTCCAATTATACAAGAAGGGAACCTCTTCTCTGTATCATTTCATGAGCTGCCTAAATACTGAGTGAGGTTTCTATTTTCAAGGAAAGGGACAATACAAAGAAAGAAGCTGCTGGCAGCAGTCAGATGAAATATATGTGGTCAGATTTATTCTTTCCAAAGCAGATTTAAGTATTTCAGGGAAGGAGAAAACTTGAATGGAGTAATAAACAGGACTAGGCCTCTCTGAACTTCCCTCCTCCTCTCCCTAAATAAAAGATGAACAGGTTCATTCTGTATCAAATCAGAATAACCATTAGTCATCGTGTACTAATAAAGAAATAATGTAATGAGGACAATTACAAGGGTGCTTCATGAATCACTGTGGTTTAAGGACCCTTTCTGAAGAATTAGGGACAGTTATTTCTAAAAATCAAAAGGGTGGTGTTCCTCAGGTATTCTGTGGGGATTTTTTTCCTCTAATTTGCAACAATATATTGTAGGGTTATGTAATAATTTCCCATTCCTGTTCAAAGCTGCCTTTCTGGGATCTCATGATGCTCTGCAAAAATGAACTGATGGTCAAACATCCTTGAAAATGTCTTTGGAGACTCATTTTATCATATTATTTACACTGTGCAGTGAGAAATCTTGGAAGTACAGATTGGTGATGAGATTTGCTCAAGGTTGTCTGCAAAGTCAGTGGCAGAATCAAGAGAAAAACTCCTATCTAATGACTCCCAGCCCAGCCTCCTTCTTATTATTTGATACTGTGCAGAGACTCGTTGCCTTTGAGCCAAACTGAGTGAGAAGGGTAATTATTCAGGGAAAAATACAAAAGGCAGAGTTCAACCAGACTAATTGACTTATTCATCAAAGCACAGTGCAGTGGAGGCTGACCTGGGGCCAAGTCAGCAATCAGGAAAACTTAATTTCTTTATGCTAATGGAAGACACTTCCAAAGTGTGGGGAAAAAAATGTTAGAAATACTGGAAATATTCAAACAGCAATTTTGTGTTAGAGGTATTTTCAAGGCAGTTTCACTGCATGCAGCAGTGGGTAAGTTGCCTCAAACTTTCCACTTTCTGGAATGGTAAAAAGCCATAAGGCTGTGAGTAACATTTAATCCATCCAAATACTCATTTTTATTCATTCAGCTCAGCAATTAATGGCATTGTCACTGGTACAGGAGACTCTGCTGTCCTATTTTTGTGTATCCTCCCTCCCTTGATAAGCAAAGCTTTTCCTCCAGCAAATCACCCCTGTAGTTGAGCTCCACTTGCTTTGAGACACCCTGATATTTATTTTCCTAATGTGGCCTTTAACCTTTTAGGTGCTAGCCATAATTTATCACATCAGAAGAATCCCCCCCTGCTTTGTATTTGTCACACAGCCTAATGGTAACACCTACCTCAATTTTTCCTGGTGCTGGAGCAACTCTCCCCCTGCAGAGCAGATTTGGGTATTTCAGCTTGTGACTTTTCTTACCTAATGGTGAACGTGTGGTGCTTTGTTATACATATCAACTGTAGCCTCGCTGAAGGCAATGCAACACAGTGTCTGTATTCCTTGTTTTCAAGTCAAGAGGTGCTGCCAAAGATTCATGAAGAAAAACACTACCCATGTGCACTGGTGGGGACTTGGAACACGTGGTACGGAGAGCAAGATCAGGCTGGTAGGAGATAGAAGTACAACAGAATGTAAACCCATGCAAGTGAAACGTGTGCTTGGCAGGTTTCTTCTCTTTAAATCATCTCTGTTGACAGTCAAACCTGTGGCAATGTGCTCAGCAAAGGGGGTGGTGCATCACTTGGTTTTGGCTGTGGTAACGTTTACGGTGCTTGCTTTTGTCGTGCTGAGTTTGAGAGTGAAGCTTTAACTCCTAAAGTTTGTCCTGTTGTTAATACACTTTCATGTTTTGCAGGTGGTAGATTAACAATTTGGGGGGGAATGCTTGTAAAATGTGGTCCTTTTCGTGGGCACCCTGAATATTGAGGGTAAAGGCAAAGGCTTGCAGAGCCAGAGTTTATCCCTCATTGCCCAGTATAAAAGCTCTACTCAGGCTTTTATACTGTAATTGCTGTATGATAATGAACTACAAATTAATCAAACCATCTGAAAAAATCACTGCATTGTAAACTTAACAATAAACTCAGGGAAAATTTTCCTGGGGAAAATCAGAAGTATTTCTGTTCTTGTTCATACAAGGATACTACAGATTGAAAACAATGGAACTAGAAATGACTGAAGAGCTGCTACAGAGCTAAATCCAGAGTCTGGTGCAGAGAGAAAACCTGGAAAATGCCCTAGACTCTGGGAATTTGCAGGAATGGGAAGCCACAAATACAAACACATGGTTAGGGCTGTACCAGGATCAGTGTCAGTGCTTTGTAATTGAAAAATAAACTCCTGCACACGTTAATTTTCCCTGCATTCACAGCAAATTGCAATATTGACACTGAACAAATGCAAAGAAGTTACAGTAGATAAACCAAAGAATGTCTGAGAGACAGTTCTGGAAGGGGAATTGGGGAATGAAGGCAATTGAATTGGGAATTTCTCAGCCAAGTCTCAGTGGCTGCTTTTATAACATATTAACACAGACTGTATCTGTAATTTCATCCACAGCCTGCCCTGGAAATGTTATTGCAGCAGTTGTAGCAGTGTAATAAAGCAGATTATGGGGTTTGAATAGTTCAGTACCTGTGCAGGCTGTGTTATTATTAGGGGGATCTATCAAATTTGCCCTGGGGCTGAGGCAGGAGAAGAAAACTCTGGGTGAATCTGTCCCAGGAAATGCCTCACTTTTGTTTGCTCCCCTGAGAGAGGCACAGAAAATAGGAGAGAAAATAGTCTGGGGAATTCTGTGAGGTGAAATTATTGCCTTGCCATATTAAGTGCTTGCAAAGAAACCTTTTTGTGATTTATTGAAGGGATTTGGTCTGATTTATTAAGGAGAGAATGCTTGGGGAAAAAAAAATGTTCTGAACTTGTTTTTATGGGGAAAGTTCTAGCAAATGTAACAGTTCTAATATGTTCAGATATCTTCTGCTTTTATGCCTATTGACCTCAAAAATAACATTTGCATCGTTTTTCATGTCCTACAGAAAGCGTGTTGCTTTTGTGCTGGAGTAATTTACTGAACTGCAAAGTCTGCCCCTCTACTGCTCTTAGATGAAATTGGTATAAAGCACGTTTTTGGAATTAAGTCATCCTCTTAAATTGAATCTTAATTTCAATAACAGTCATGTCAAGTCATCACATCTTATTAGCATGGCAACAAGAAGCCCTTTCAGAAATTTCCCTGTTACCTTCAGAGTAAATTGCAGAATTTTCCAAGAGAACCCTTTTCAAAAAGCAGATGATTCCATTATTCTTAAAATATTCCAATGTGTAGTACTTTTGTTAATGAAAATCTATTTTTAAACCTGCTGCCTGATTTCTATTTTTGTGTAATTCTGTAGTATGAAGAGCATTTTATACTGTGATTTTTCCCTAAGGCTTAGCAGTGGTCTGAGGCATCCCTGACAAAGCTTCCTTTTCTCTGTTTCAGTTCATTTGTGGAGATATGAGGGAGGTTACCCAGCTCTCAATGAGGTCATGAGCAAACTTCGTCAAAATAAGGTAAAAAGCATTGATTTAATGTCTAGGTTTGGCCTAGTTCTTTTACTAACCCTGGACTGCCCACCTCCCAAAGTCTTCCCAGCAAAGGGAAGAAAAAAAGAAAAGGACTCAATGAAACTGAACTGAATTAAAACAGAAATTATATTTTTTCTAACATCTACACCCACGTATGCAATGGATTATTTTACTCGACAGAACAAAGACACCTGCAGATTTGGATTCCAAATTTTACTTCAGACTCTCCTCATTCACTGTACAGCTTCAGAAACCTCTTTGGAGAAGGATTTTTTTTAATATGCAGAAATACTGAGGTTTTATACCTGGCTTGATTAAAAACACTCAGTGCCCTTGGAATTTTTAACCACACGTGGGGAATTCAGATACAATTTAAAGGCTTTCCCTGTCCTAATAAAACCTCTGCACCACCATGTGCTGTGCTGCTTTTTGTTGTTGCAGAGTGAGCCCCAGTTTGACAGTGATCCCCTGGTTGTTTTTAGGAGTTCACAGAGTTCCGCAGGGAAAGGGGGAACATGCTCCTCTCTCGCAAGAACCAGTTACTGCTGGAGTTCAGCTTCTGGAATGAGCCTGTGCCCAGAGATGGGCCTAACATTTATGAACTGAGATCCTATCAACTTAGAGTAAGTGTAAATTTGTATTTGGATTTTTTAAGCTCTGTGCTGCTGTCAAAGGGTGTTTATACAATGCAGATGGAAAACAGACCTTGTCTCAAAAATCTGGTTCTTATCAAAGCTGATGTTTGAGTCATTGTTGCTCTCAGAGTGTGGGGTCCAAAGAGAAGGCAGGTTCCAACAAGGCAGTGATGTCTGCAGGGCTGAAAACCCTGTGCTTTGTTTGGATCCTTCAGGCAGATGACTAAGAGGTAATGCAGTCAGTAAACAGAGTAATTATAGATTATTCTAATATGCTTATCAGTGAAAGGAAGTGATTTTGATAATTCACTGTTTTCCATGCATAAATGTTGTGAAAGCTGTCAGAGTATCCTGACTCCCTCTGAAGAGCAGTTTTAACTTTCTGTTTTGTTTTCACAGCCTGGAACAATGATTGAGTGGGGGAATTACTGGTGAGTGTTGCCTGAGCACTTGAACTCTCCTGTTTGGGAGCTGCATGTTTAAAATCCATGAGGAGGAGGTGGCAGGGTGAGACACAGCACTTCTCCTGCTGGACTTGCACAACTCACAGGACAGTTCCTCAACCCTGAATTTGTCCTTTGAGGAACTAAAGAGGAATTCTGTGCACAGACAGCACTGTGGGCTCTGTGCTTTGGCTTTGCTTCACAGAATCCTCTTAGTTTGCTGCAAAAACCATTGATTTGAGCAGACAGCTCTGCCTGGGGAGGGGTGGAGTTACCTGTGAGACTGCACTGATCTTCCACAAGACCACTTTTAGTTTAAATGGCCTAAATCTTGGGTCCTTTAAGCTTTAAAAGTCAAGTTGCTTCTTAAAAAGCTTCTGAGTAGCACATTTGTATTTTAATAGATGGGTGAAAAATATTTGAGACAGTTTTCTGTTGATTATACACTTCTGATTTTGTCTTAAAACCAGTGTAAGTTACTTTCAATAAATATTCACTGTCCTTGCAGTTGTAGAGGTTGATAAATTCGGAGTATTTTAAATTATTTTGGCAAAGATTAGTTTTTCAGGTGTGTCATTGTCATTGGTGTCATTTTTTCAATTACAATAATAAGAATAAACTGAATTTAGAATCTGAAGTACATACATCTCTACTGGTAGCCAACCTGTTTTATAAGATGCAACAGATTTATAATGAAGAGAAATACTGATCTTATTTATACAACTCTTACTTGTACAGAAGTCTGTGTGAATAAAAAAGTTGTTATTCCACTGTGTGGAAATTCCAATCTGTGGGAAATGATTGTGGCAAAAATGATATGATTGAAACTCAAGGATTAATTTTAGAAGAAGCTGCTATAAAAAGGCCACTTTCCACTGTTCCAACAGTCATCTTTATACTGACCCTAATGTTGAAAAATTATTAAAGCACAGTCTGGTGAAACTGTAAAGCTCCAATTTTAATGCATTCTAACAGGACTTCTTCATTATTTAGCACTAAAAATGAGTGCATTGCAGGCTCTTTCTTATTTTTAATTGCTGAAATGTGCTGCAAATGCTGTTTAACATTTCAGCTCCCTTTGATCTCTGTTTGCCATCAATTATCAGCTATTTCCTCCCCAGACCTGGCTCTCATGTCTGCTTTGCTCCTCTGCAGGGCTCGTGCAATTCGTTTCCGACAGGACAATAATGAAGCAGTTGGAGGCTTTTTCTCTCAGATTGGACAGCTGTATATGGTTCATCACCTTTGGGGTAAATTCATGGGTTTTGATCTTTTCTCACTGAGTCAGCCCCTCACAGACTGGTGACTTTGCCCAGTTTTTACAGAAGGCAAAGGGATATCTCAAAATAGGGGGTTTATGTTTTATTTTACATCAACACTGTTTATTTTCTTAATTTTCTTAATTTTTGTGGGGGTAACTTTGACAAGCAAGCAGAAGTGACCATTTCCTGGTTTGTTCTGTTTCCATCAACAGTTTCTGATGTCCCTTTCTTACTAGGAACCTTTTGCCCTCAGTACCATAACCACGACATGTCCTGCCATCCCCATTCATGCTGAAATCAGGTTTTACAGTTTCATTTCAAGCATCACAAACAGCACACCTCAAAGGGAAAGTCAAGCATTTGTTTACATTCCTTCACGCAGGTGTTTTGGCTTTCTCTGTGCATTAATCCCCACAAACACTGAGCTGTTTTCACATGTTAGGATTGTCTCAATGTGAAGAAACTCCCTCTAATGTTACAAAATTTGCAGTACTATTTCATATGACTATTCAGAATATTATATTCCAGCATTACAAATCTTGACACCACTCATGTAGAACTGTACTCTTGCATTATTTATCTTACCTGGGGCTGAGACATTCTCTCTCTTCCAAGTTCCTTCTGTCTTCCTTCATTTTAGAGCTTTCCCTTTTCGCAGAGAACTGACTTTTTCCCTTCCCAGCCTTTGCAGCCTCCTGATTATTCCCCAGCATAAAGGGAGCTATTCTTGTGCAGAAAGAAAAGGAGTTACTCCTAAGCTCTGTGCTTGTTTTCCCTCCCCAGCTTACAAAGATCTGCAAACCAGAGAAGATATAAGGAATGCTGCGTGGCACAAACCTGGCTGGGATGAACTAGTCTATTACACAGGTAACCTATTAACTTCTCTGGAATGCTGGAGGCAGACCTTGCTGTGTGCCATCCTTTCTGTGCCTCAGCACATCCCACAGTGGCCAAAAAGCTTTGCATCTCAGTGGGGAGTGTGTCTGGCAGTCAGTTTTTCTGCTGGAAGGGAGAGGAAGGACATCACACTAAACTCCAAAGTTTTGCTGTTGATTTTACAAACTTGGAAAAGTGCTAAAAATTACTGCATTAATGGTAAATTTTTGTGCAAGCACTTCTGTAGAAGGACAGGTTTGTGTAAATGGTTGTGTCCAAAATTTAGGGAGCCAACAGTGAAATTTATATTAAATTATTACCTCTACTATTTCATGAAATATGAGAGCCTTGTTAAATGCATTCCTTGGAAAAGGAAATTCAGACTTTGGAAGGAGAAGCCAAGGAGATCTTGGAGATCAAACAAAGCTTTCATAACAAAACTCACCAAAGTATGCCAAGCATGTCAGGTTTGTGTTCCACAGAGTACATTTCAAAGGGAGTATACCAGAAAAATGTGAGATAACTTCCATTGTGGTGAAAAGGAATAGAAATATTTGTCTTCAAAGGAGCAGAGAGATTGTATTTAAATCACTTGTTCTCAAAACTGCTGTGCTTCAGTTAGAGGCATGTTGGTGTTACTGATGGCTTGGCATGGAGAGCAGTTTGCAGGCAATAAAAGCTGTGCAGACTGAGTGTGCTCATGATCCCTGTCAGTGAAATTAAACCCTGTCTCCTTTTTTTTTTTTTTCAGTGCCCCTTATTCAGGAAATGGAATCCAGAATCATGATCCCATTGAAGATTTCTCCACTTCAGTAAAGTCACTGATTTACTTGTGCCTACATAGATAAAGTGACAAGTATTTGTCTTAATTTATGGTATACACTGTATATCATAGTCTGAAATATAAAAGTACTGTATTGAGCTTATAAAAGAGACCTCTTTTCTTCAGAACCCATGACCTTCTGCTCTTAGGATTGTGCCAGGGGGAAAAAATAACCAGGACTGTAATTAAAAGGTCGGTTAATTGCAAACAAGTCCAAAGACAGGAGTTCTTTGTGAGACAGCTCCCCAGGTGAGGTGTGGCCTCCAGTATTTCAATCTCCTGCTCCACAGGCACTGCCCAGTGTTCAGCCACAGCTGCAGGACTGAGCACTGCCAATGCTGGGGCCTTTTTGTAGCATTTTAATGACTGCAGGTTTTAGAAACAAGCGTGGGAGTTCTGAAATCAGACACTCCAAAGCCCTCGGGGAGCTCTGAATGACACCTGGCTGTTGGAGCAGGCCTGAAGTCAGTCAGGAGCTCTGCATTTGCATACAGGCAGTCATTAATTGGGGCTAATGCTGTCAGGTGAGGGTTTGTGGGCAGAGAGAGGGCACCCTGGTTGGCAGGGACTCTGGAACCTGTTGAAACCCATCACACAGAGCGAACTCTGCGAAGTGTGACCCACAGTTTTCAAAGAAATACTGCCAAGACGTGGTTGTCTGAACACTCTGCAGGGAATCAAATCAGTCAAATGCATTTCTCTCTCCAAATAGCTCAGAAGTCTGGGAAAAGGGGTTTAATTTAATAAGCAGTTGTGACTTCAGACATATGCTTGGTGGGGTGTTTCACCCCCTGTACCTGAGTTGGTGTGTGAAACTGGAGCATGTCGAGTCGATGGAATTGGCATTTCGGTGTCCCATGATGTCCAGTTCTATTTTGGTTTCACTTTTAGTCTAGAATGTATCAACACTTTTGGTGTCTGCAATGATGTGAACATCCTGTAAGTGAAAATAATATTCTCTCTTTCAAGTGGCTACAAGAATCAGTGTAACATACTGAATGTACAAATCAGTTACTGAATGTCCAGTTTGTACATTTCAATAAGTTTTCAGGAAGAACATATCAGTCAATAAAATCCTTTTAATTTTCACATTTTGCTGGCACCTTATATGTATTGCACCACCTGTGTTTTCTCTCCTCTTGCAGTGTTCATTATGGAAAATTTGAATAACTGCATAGACTATTTCAGCTCAGTTATCACTTCTCTGGGTCAGCAACAGCATTTCCCACTACTCTGCTCTCCTTCTCCAAAGTGAATTTACAATCTCTCCATCACATCCCATTTTGCTGAGTGTTCTGGAGGTCATAAGTGCTGTGGTGATAAGTACAAAATACTTTTCCTTTTGATTTTTCTCCACAAATTATGCTTCATTTTTCATGTCTGGTTTCTTTTCCACTCTCATGAAATACACTCCACTTGTGCCTTCACTTGAATTCCATCTTGAACAGTCATTGTTTGAGCTGGTTCTCACCTGTTTTCATATTTTCCTCTTGTTATGGGGTTTTACTGAGTAAAATTCTGTACTACATCAGTTTAAAGTTCTCAGCTTGGCTTGCTCAGTGGGCCAAAGAAATCATTTGAGCTGATCCTTCTCCTCAGTCAGCCCCAAGCAGTGCTGACCTCTGGGGCTGTCATTTTTCCAGACTTCTGGGGCTACTGTTCAGCTACAAAAGGAAACAAAGGATGACAGTATCAGCTTCCAGTCCTCTTTATTTCTCCCAGTATCCTCCCATATTTCTTGCTTCTAAAGAATTGTCCTTTTAACTAACCCCTCATAACCAGCAATCTCAGAGATAAATGACAAAAAAAAAACATTTTTGGAGCTTCAGGATTTTGTGGCTTCTGATGCAATCCCTGTTTCTTACCTGCAACCAGGAGCACTGGGAATTAAATTCTGTCTGGCAGAGCTCTTGTTCAAAGACCGTGAAGTTTTGCATGATATGAAATTGGAGGAATAATTGAGGTGACATCACACACCATGAGTGTCTTTCCCAGTCCCCAAGACTTGAATTCCCATGGTGTTGGGAATGTTCCTCCTGTCATCCTGAGCTCCATGCTCATGCTCTGGCTGCCATCAGAGCCATCAGATTGATTCCTGCTATTTTACTTACAGATAAAATAGTTCCTGTTATTTTACTTAGAGATAACTGTGCAAACTCACTGAACATGATGCAATAGGTAAATAAGTAATGCCAATCTTTCCTTGCTTTTCTTTGCCTGAGCCTTTCCTGAGGTTGCTTTTTCCCTATTTTGTGAACATTTGTGCTTTTCCCTCTTAATTCAAGGCCCAGTCTGCCTTTTTGCCTTGATGAGCAATACTTCAGCATTCCTTAGAGCAGAACTGGTAGAGTTCAGAACTAAACTCATTCTCCAGTGGTGGGAAAGAGTGGAACAATGCCTGGAAGTGTCTGGGAATTACCAGCTCTCCTTCCACTGTAATGAAGACACAATTAAAACTCAAGTTTAGCTGTCCTGTGCTCCTCCTACAGAAGACTGCAAACTGTATCTCATGCAAATTGAATCTATCATTTAAAGCAACTCTGCCTCACTGAATAATCCCATTAGGAAGCTCTAATATGAAGGCAGGTGATCAGCAGACCCACCTGCAGACCAGCTATTCCTTCCCTGACCTGTGCTGCTCTCCAGACTTTGCCCCACTGTGATGGGATCTGTCCAGGCAAATCAGTAGCTTGGCTGTAACATTGCAACTTCCCTCCCTGCTTTATTCCTCCTGGTTTTTTCCACTATTTCACCAACAAAGGAGCTCACTGAGCTCAGTAATCCTCCTGGTACCTCCTGGGCTAGAGGTCAGCCTTGATATTTGCCCAGTGGAAGGGGGGTGGTATTTTTTCCCAACCCAGCCAGACCTAAAGAGCTGTTGTGAAATCCCTGGCACTGCCCCACGTTTCCATAGCACTCTGACTGGCAGAGGATCCTGCTGTGAATGTTAACGTGGAGCCTCTGCATGGCTTCTGCCTGGGCATGAGGGGCATTGCCCTGCCTGGCAGCCATGGCACAGTGTTTGCAGGGCCAGGGCCTGCAGCTCGAGCTCATCAGCTCCATGTCAGGTTTATTCTTCAGTGGCTTTTCAGTTCAGTAAAGAACAGCAGCAAACAAACATTTCTGCTTCATAACTGTAGGATTGCAGAGGGGCACAGTGGGAGCAGAAGGAGTTTGTGCTTGTTCTGCTCATGCAGTTTGACTGAACAAAAGGAGGATTGTACAGGAGCTGCCCTTGGAGCTGGCTGAGACTTTTCTCAGGGAGAATTTAAAAGAGCCCATCTTTAACACTCCCAGAAGTTCTGCTGAGCACTGCCAGCCAGTGTCTGCCTTGGCTTTTGGGAAGTTTTCCACACTCTGTGTGCAGACACTCAGTGTGGCTGTTCCATGTCTGCCTTATCTAAAAAGCCATCAGAGGTTTGTTTCTGGGTTTGTTTCCTTTTAACTCTTCTGTAGTAGTTAAATGCTGTTGTAACTTCAAGCAATTATTGCCTTTTTTTTTTGCCAAAAAGATTCAATGGCATCACTGAGAGCTGCCATCCCTCACTCTGGGGCTTTCTTAATTCCTCTTTCCCCCCATATCCTTCCCAATGATGTCACAGAAAGGGCTTTAATTGTTGGTGATGCTTTAACAATTGGACAGGAGCTGTCTCAGCTTGATTTAAATTAAGGAAATCTACTACTAGTGGTGAAGACCTGTGATCATTATTAGACAGTGTGAGAGTTTGGAAGGTGGGGATGTCACTTCTACCTATTCCATCTAGAAATCTGTGGTGGAATGAAAGAGAATTGGCACACTCAGACTAATGTCCAGTCTCAAGAAAAATACTGGGACTCTTTGTAAGCACCCAGGAGGTAAAAGCCTGCAGAGATTTTTTTTCAATACAGATCATGTCATTTCTCCCCATCTTTTTCCTGTGATTGTGTTGTGGGAATGGAAGAAAGTGGAAGGTGTGACATATTTCAACATTAGCAAAGCTTTTCACATTATCACAGGTGAGATTCTTACAAGTCAGGGAAATAAAAGCCCCATGATGTGTCAGCAAAGCTGGTTGAAAAGGCACATTCAGAAGAGTTGTCAGGAACTGCTGACAAAAAGGCAGCATTTACCAAGTGTGTGCACTTGGATCAGACTCTGCAGCCACAAAGGAGACAGCCCTAAGAAACTGGGATTGCTCAGTCAAGCTCAAAGGAGGAGTTGGAACAGGTCAGACTTATTTCTAGCCCAGTTCAGGGGTGGTTAATCCACATTTGAGGCAGGGGGAGAGACTGAAGTTTCACAGAATTTCCTTAATCAGTAGACCATTTGTTTTTTAAAGGTTGATGAATTAGCTTCCATCCAGTTATAGGCTGATGGGGGTGAGTTGTTAAATAAATAAAACAGATAAGCAAACAGTGTCACCATTTTACAAAATCACCATTTTGGAGTATTTTAATGAAGTTTGGGAACCACTGCATCACTTGCCTTAAAATATATTTCTTGGACAGGGATAAATATTGTATCTATCTCAGCTTGGCATGCAACTCATGTCTTTGAGACAGGTTGAGTGACAGTGAAGTTAAGTGACAGCTCTCCCTCAGGTTCTCCTGCAACCAAAATAAGTGTTTTAACTTCAATGATTCTGAAACAACAGATATGCAGAAATTATATGAGGCCAATCCATTAAGGTATTTTAATTTTCTATCTTTGATCTTCACTTGTGAGTGAATAATCAACTGACTTCTTCCACCATGGGCAAGATGTTCAAAAAATCTCACCATTTTCATTACCACATACTTGAGTTGGATGGTGCCATTTGCCACACGAGTTTCAGGCCAGAGGTGAAGGTACCCAACACCCAGAATCATTAAAAACTCCAGCACACAACTTTGCAAACAAATATATGTTTAATTGCACTGTATAATGAATTTACAGGGGTTAAATAGATTATTTTACTGTATAATTTATCGCTCCTCCAGTTCCTTTAGCAACTCGTCAAAGTGGGTGATGTACCATTTTGCTTTCTCCTTTACTTGCTTTCTGATTACATTTCCTCCAAATCCAATGAAACAATCCTGGCAAAACAGAAAGGACAGCACATGGATTATTGCAGGCCCATGGAGGGAATGAAACTTCTCAGCAATTCAGTTTGCTTTAAGCTTGGGTTTTAAAATCATGGCATTCCTCCCCTGCCTCTTCCCCAGTTTTACTCTGCATGTTCCCCTTTCAGGTTTATTAACAAGAACTTCATTAACAACTAATTCTGCAGCACTTTGGTTATTAGATCTAATAGGAAAGTTGTTTCAGTGAGCTTCAAGATTGCTCAGATCTGAGAATTTTCTGAAAATCTGATGTAAATGTGATGCAATTCTGGAACAAGTAAACATTGGAACATCCCAATTATCCCCCTGCTGTTTATCTGACCTCTGTTTACCCCATTTGATAGATACCAAAAGCAAACATTAACCCTGTCTTCAATCATTAACCAGGAGCAATCATCATTTCTACATCTCAGAAAACCACCTGCAGTGAAAGTGCAGGGTTTAAAATTTCCACTGCTGCTTTTTTGCCTGGAGATTGGAGGTATTGAGCAAATACTGAGCTGCTTTGGTCACTCATGTCTAACAGTGAGGGACCAGCTGTCCCTCAGCAGGGGTGAGAAAGGGTGTTGGGGTACTTTTATGAGGGCAAAGGTGTTAAAGGGGAATTAAGATCATTTATAAATTGTCTTTCTATTAATTTCTCTTATTATTTCACTCCATCAGAGCTGATGTCTGCAAAGATTTCATCACTGTGCAGTGAGATGAGCCCTCTTGCTAGGTCATATCAGGTAAATGTGCAGCAGAACTGGGCCAGACCTTCACACTGAACACCTTTAATCAGTCCCTGAAGTCCTGTAAAGAATTCAAACCTCACTTTTCCTATTCCTTTCTCTTCATTCCCCAAAAAGATTTGCTCCAAAGGGATTCAGAATTTCTGTGGTACTCACACCAGGGGGGCAGGCTTCCATGTCTGTGGCTCCATCTCCAATCATAACTACTTTCTTAAACTGGAACTGTTCTTTCAGGTGAGTAATAACCTTTCCTTTGCCCCCTGATTCAGCTGTTGGTTGTGTTTCATCAAATCCTGCGTATTCTCCTAGAATTGGTGGAAGGACAAGTTGGACATACAGCACATTTTCTTGTAAAGGAAGAGAGATCTATGCCTGTGGTTCTGCCATCAGAAAACAGCTCATTGCATGCAGTCTGTAAACCTCAAAGTATCAAAAAAATTAGAAGGTAAGAGTAAAAGCTGGGGCTTTACCCAAGTCTTCAGTGGGGATATTTTCAGAGAGCTGAATGCTAAGAGAAAAATAAAAACCCTGTATGGGTAGTGCTCCTCATCCATTCCCAGGCACTCTGGTTCAGTCATTCTGGTGTAAACATTGCAAAAGCAGCATCCAGGGTGATGTATAGACAGTGTAGGAAACACTGAGTAAGGGAAAACCTCTCTAACTACAGTTTTGCTTGATGACAGCAGCTTAAAATCCAGAGCAGCTCTGCTGCAGAACCTCACCCATACCCCAAAGTCACTGAAATTTGTGAGAGCAGCTCGCTATGACCTCTTTTAACTTAGAGAACCAAGAGAAAATGAAACTCTGCTGTCAGCAACTATAACATGGTTTAGCTTTAGCACAGCTTGCAATTAAAAAGTCACTGCAGCTCTATTTTCATAGGTGGGAAACGACCTGAACTTGGTTTAATAAGGTCTTGTAGTTTTCCTACTTGGATTGGTAACAACAATGTGTAGGCTGGACAGTGTCTGTAGCCCAATGAGAGCCTAAAAAGTGACATTAATTAGGAGAGAAAAGAGACTTTGACTTTCAGGGAATCTCACCATTAAAGTAAAACTTGAGCCTGTTGGCAAAGACGTTTGCTGTGGGAATGTTGAGCTGCAGGGCCACGTGTTCCACGATGCTCTGGAACCCCCCAGACACCAGGAAGACCTGAACCCCTCGTTGGTGGAGTCTGCTCACCAGTTCCCTGAGGAGACAGAGCACAAAGTTAAAATACAGCTTGCTAAACAAGGCTGCCCATGCTCTCTGTGTGTTATTCCAGTTTAGTTTGGGTCTGTGCTGCTTTCCAGCTCCATCCATCTCTGCTGCCAAAAGCTTTTCCTTCTCTCCCTTGCAAGTTTGTGCACAAAAAAGAAAGAGCTGGACAAAACCATCATGTCTAGAGACAAACAGGGATTAATTCCTCAAAAACCAGCACTCCCTAGGAATGTTTTCTTTGCACTTTCATACTGGTCACACAAGAGCAGATCCAGTTCAGATTTTTTTGGAAGGGAAGTAAAACAACAGCAAGAAAATTAATCTGCAGGGGGAAAGTAGGGAATGTGAGGGAGATAAAGCCACTGCTCCAAAATGCAAAAGGAGATGAAAAATGCAAATGTTTTCTAACTCAGAGCTGGTTCCCCAGACACTGCACATCAATCCCATCTTTAGAAGGCACCAGCTACAGAAAAGGAATCAAAAAAGAAGTTTGTGGACCCAGTTAATGTCAGAGGGACTTAAAGGCAATGAAAAGTTTTAGGGATTTGGCTCTGGAAGCAGGAAGATCAGGCTGCAGGAATGCTGAGCAGTGGAAGTGGTAGCAGTAACAGCAGAAAGGCTGAAGACTGAAAAGCAAAGTGGAGGCTCAAAGCAGGCTACAGAAAAGGAGGAAGAAAAGGAAGGAATGAAAGGGGAAATCACATGATTCTAAACAGGGAAACAATGTTCTCTTTGTAGCTACATCTAGCTATGTCTTCTACAGAAAAAGCTGAGCATGTGCTTCATTTCAAGGAGAAAATACAAGCAGAGAATGATCTAAATCTCCTGTTTTGTGCTAAAAAGACTTGGAATTATTGTCAAATTTTGTAGTAAAGAAATCATTCTCAACTGTTTGAAACAATTTGAGTAGGAGAAAAAAGCCCAAACCTTTTCAGTTTATAAAGTTCATTCCAAACCTAAAAATGAATGAATACACATACATGTGTGTGTTTGCTAAATGAGTTTTAAATACTTTTTTCGGGACTTCAGGGCAGAATGGGTAGCTGTGGGTCCCCTAAGCTGAGTCAGAGGTGTGGCTGCACAGAGGGGTGTAAGAGGTAACAGAGCTGTGGAACAGACCAAGCCAGTAATTCATATTGGGTATTAAATCTCCTTCCAGTTCCATCACCCGTGAAAAAACAGATGTCATTGAACAATTCCCATTTAATCCTCAGGCCAGGATTTGAGCTTGCCAGCCAAAGTGCCAGTTAATATCTAAGACTATTTTCTTTTTACATGGGTGCTTAACCACTTGACAGGGACTCAGCTCCTGATACAAACTTTGGACACAACCAGCATGGATGTGGAGCAGGAAGACAATCCAAACCAGCTCTGTGGTCCTACAGCACCACTGATGGCACAGAATTCTGTTTATTTATGCCCTGTGCTTCCTGAAACCTTTTTTTAAAACCATTTGAAGTTCTTCTTACCTTATTCCTGGTGTGAGCTGAGGTGGGTTGTCAGATATTAATTTCTGCACTTGTTCGTAGGAGGGACGGATGAGGCCAAGTCGTGCCGTTAAAGCTGCTTTGAATGTCACAGTTCCACCCATGGCCCTGCGGGTCCTGCATTGGAAGCCAAGGAAACAAAATCAGGGACACTTCACAAGCTGAGGCTCCTCCCAAGAACAGTTAACAAAGAGTGACAAGGAACCACCTAAGAGTTTAGAGTTGTGGGTTATAGTGAACCTGTGTGCTTGGTACACTGAAAAGATTGGGAGCATCCACTGGTGGGAGATCTCCATGGACTGGAAAACCAGGGAGGCAAAGGAAAACAAATTTGTTCTCTCTCTGAGTGCCATGAGCTACTGGGACCAGTATTGCTGACCTGCAGCTCAGGTGCCCTTCTTTGAACTTAAATGGCATTGGTGCAAACTTCAGTGCAGCCTCAGAGAAGGGTGAGGAGAGCTGTCCCCATTCTTCCATCTCATAGTAAGGTTTGCTAGTTCCCAATAAGGTTTGCTAGTTCCTAGTAAGGTTTGCTAGTTCCTAATAAGGTTTACTAGTTCCTAATAAGGGTTGCTAGTTCCTAATAAGGGTTGCTAGTTCCTAATAAGGGTTGCTAGTTCCTAGTAAGGTTTGATAGTTCCTAATAAGGTTTGCTAGTTCCTAATAAGGGTTGCTAGTTCCTAATAAGGGTTGCTAGTTCCTAATAAGGTTTGTTAGTGCTTAGCCAAGGTTAATGATGAGAGCTGATCTTAGTCTATCAAAATTTACATTAGAGAATTTATATCACTGTCATTTCATTGGGTGGCTCCACAATTCCAAACCAAGCTCCTTCACTACGCATTAGTTCCACTTCTTATTCCCCAAATCCTTTTTAAACCTGTAACAATCTACAGCAGAGTCAAACAAACGCCTGTTGTGAATTCCCTGTCACGGATTCCCCTTCCCCAAGCCCATTTTTGGTGGGTTTCTATGCCTGCAGCCCCAACCATACGTACATCTCCGCCACGGCGTCGCCCACGCCGCAGAACTTGGCGAGCTCGTCGATTCCCTCCTCCCTGATGACGGTGCTGTCCACGTCGAAGCACACGGCGTCGGCGCTGCGGAAGATCTCCTTCATCTCCATGAGGGACGCCATCCTTTTGGGAGCCTTCTTACTGTGCGGGGACAAGATAAAGTCTTTCTCTGAGTGGGAGTACTGCACTGTGTCCTGAGCCATTGGTGCAGCTGCTCTGATCCGTGCGAGAAGGGACGAGCACAGCCTGGTCGCCAGCTTTTATCCCAGTGGGAGCGGCGGTGGGGTCTGGCTCAGCTGCTGATTTGCTCTTTGTTGTTGCTGCCTACTGGATGTCCCCCTCGTGCTGCAGGTGGGCTGTGGAGCCTTGGGCAGCTGCTGATTTGCTCCCTGCTGGCTCGGCCCATTGACGTTCTCATGGGGTTCAAGGCTGTGATACTTGGCACCTGCTGCACCATCAGACTGCCAAGGGCTGTGTGGGGCTTGCAGGTCTCTGTCTCAGCTTGCCCTCACCACTCACATGGGACTTGATTTCTCATCTGACCCAGTCTGGCGGGTCAGATTAGTTGCCCCAGGACACCCAGCCCTCAAGGATTTGCTTGATTGTGGTAGACATAACTATCATAAATATATCAGTGAGTGGTTGTGCCTAAATCATGAAGGTTGAGATCCTTTTCTAGGTCTTGATTAATACAAACTAAATATTTTCATCATGTCTGAATGCATAAAAGATTGGGCCATTAGCACTGGGGATTACTCTTACAAAATCCATTAAAGTCTTGGGCTTTGAGAACGTCACTCAACCCATTAAGACATCACATTTGACATGACAATGCCTGATAAAAGTTTATTTTCTTCCCTTTTATATCTGTCCACTAAATATGTTGAGCATTTCTGCAGATCAGGAGCTCGAGGAGTTAAATATCTTCTTAACTCTTCCCTCCCCATCTCATGGTTCATCCTTTTGTAAGGGAGTTAATTCAGTGTGGGCTTTACTAATCTGTACATTTAGACACAAACAACCTCCTGTCTATCTCCCTCCCCACACTTTTGTAAAAGTTTTTGTTTGCTTGTTCCTTCTAATCTCTTAGGCATCTCTCAGGACTTGTCTTGTATAATTGAACTGGGTAGCAGGTTCTCTCTTTTCCTGGGAGAGGGGAAAAGCACCACCAAACAGCACATTCTTAAGAATTATGGATGTCTTTATATACCTTCATCTTTTGTTTTCCTCTCACTAACCTAATCTATTTTTCTCCTGTATATCATGAGAATTTTGAAGGTGGCAGGTCTTACATACACAAATTCTCATTTATTTTTTGCCCTTTTTGGACAAACTTTTCCCCTCCAGATACAAAAGACACCCAGTGAAGATGGAGAAGATGATCATTATGTGGAAAAATACAGGAGCTGACAGGCACTGATGTCACTCCCTGCCAGACAGGAGTAACCCAGGGATCACACATGGTAAGCACCAGTGCTGTCTCCTGAAGTGACTTTATGTGCCCACCATGAGATCACAGCTAAACATTTGATGTTCAAAGCAGGAACCTTTGGGTTTATTTCCAGGAGAATTAACCATGTGGCAAATATTGGGATACAAAAGCCTTTATGAAAAATTGCCATGATGACTAAAAATTTGTGGAACACACACACATCTTGTGTCTGTTCCTGTGTATAAAGAGAATACTCCAGTCCTTAATTGAAAAGTGAAAGTTTATATAAATGAAGTCACCTGGTCTGAGAGGTGAAACCTGTTGTGAACAGCCAAGAGCTGTGTTTGTAAGAGAGAATCTGTTTGACAAACAGGTAGATGTGAAGTAAGAATAAACAGAGCAAGTGATATGATATAAAAATTGCACTGGACATATAAGAAATACAGTCAGATGCCATCACATAAAAGAAACCTCTCTCTCCTTAGTGGCCACTTCCCTCTGGCAGAGACCACACTTGGCAGTGGGTTGACTGGTGACACGTGAATTCCACGTTTACTTTGCGTTAGCCTTGACTTGACATTGGCTCAGATCACTTTGTTTGTGTTTTCAGTGCAATATTGTGATTTTCCAAGCAGCAGGGCTTTGATTCTGGGGGCTGGCATCACTGTGGTGTGACACTGGCGTCACCGTGTTCCAGCACTGAGCCCTCGTTATGCAAAGCCATCCTGTTGCCTCATGCTCACCTGGGGCTGCTCTGCAACTCTGCCCCATCGTGATGCAATGTCACCCTGTGGGGACACTGCACTGTGACGTGGCCTCTTGGTGAGAACCTACAACATCTCTCTGGATATATGTCTGCAACATTTTAATTTCTCTCAGAAAAACGTTATCGTTATAAACACACAATGGGAGCAGGAAGGAAGAGGTTTTTAACTTTTCTTTCCTTCTGAGATCCACATTTCCCACACTCCTTTCCCTTCTGGATGTTCCTCACAATGATGACACCAATGTTGTGATGGACTTTGCCCTTTGATGGACAAATAAAGTGGTTAGAGGAAGAATTATGGACAGCACCAGTTGTGGAGCCATGGTTGGAATTAACCCTGTCCTCTCTTGGCTGGAATTAACCCTGTCCTCTCTTTATTCCATGCAATAACTCTTCAAAACCAGTTTCAAACTGTGGTTTCTATTGCCTAAAAATGCCAAGTTAGAAGGAAGAACTGGGGTTTGAAATGCAGAAACCACCAGTAGTTCATCAGAGCAAAAAGAATTGAAGTTGGGTAAAATGTTCCTGTGGACAAATCTCTAAGAGCTGTGTAAGGGAACACCAGTGTTTTATTCCACAGGCCTCTATAGTTGGTAGAGATTAATTACTGTGAAATACAGGGCATCTGATTGCTTGAATGTATCAAGGTTTTAATGAGACAGTAAGAAAAAAGAAATTCCCACAAGTATTGGGTTCTGTCTCCATGTGAAAAACACAAGTGGAGTATCTCTGATCTTCCTGCCACTGAATTGCAGAGAGAGAATCTCTTTCCAGCCTCTTATTTGCAGGCTGGTAAAGCATCCAAGCAGCAAACATTTCAACAGGTCTCATAAAACATGCAGGGAAAAACCTGGAAAGAAGAACATGGAGACAAGAAGAAACAACTGGCAAAGTGATTAGAGAAGACATAAGAGCAACAGAGGGAGAGAGGTTGGGTGAAACTTGAGATAAAGATGGAGAAAAAGGAAATCAAAAGGAAAAAGTGGAATTCCCATGAGATCTTGCTTCTAGTTTATGAACTACTAAAGGGTAAAAAAAGGCATTTTCACAAGAAATAATTCTCTTTCACAACAGATAGGGTGGAGTCAAAAAAGAAAACACAGGAATTATGTAAGACCACATGTCAAAGGAAAACAACTGAAATCCTCTGTGTTTGCTGTCCCTTCAAAGAAGGGCATTTGCCTCACTGAGAAACACTGAAACATCCTCAGTACCTCCATGGAATGTAAATGGAAGGAGAAAGTGGTGGTCAGAACTGCAGGTGTTTGGGGCTGGAATATTTCAGTGAGATCTTGACAAGGTGTCAAAATCCTCACTGTGATTAGAACCTCACTTGTGTTATCATATTTCACCATTCAGAAGTGCTGCCACGCTGTTACTTTGCATTTTGTTCACATTTATTGCTGTGAAAAAATAAAGATTAGGTGAATCTTAATGAAGTATTACCCAGCTCTCAGGAATATCCTTGTTTGCAAACAATTCCTGGTGTTTCTGATCCACTTTCCCATTTAACATTGCACTGAACATGCAGTGACTTTTTAACAGAAGTTCACACACTTTAAACTGTTTCTGTTGCATTGAATGGAAACTGCTGCTTAGAATAAGGGAGTTGGGAAAAATAATTCTTGAAACTTTTGAGGGGAGTTTTTCCCACTCCAGGAGTGGTTCTGCTTCTAAGAACATTCCCATGAATGTTTCCATGGTATTAGTTAAACAAACCACTTAATCCTCATTGTTTCTAGTCCTGTATAATAATACAGTGACAGCTTTTCTGTGCTGAGGTATCAGAATTAGCAACGTTTTGAAAGCTTTAGAGAAAAGGTGATACCTTTAAGCAGATTAGTTTTATTTAAGCAAACTTGCAAGTTTTAAAAGTTCAACCCATCCACCCATAATTCTGAGTTTCAGCGTGAGAATAGAAAGATTCAGTCCTTAACCTGCTGTTTTCTGTCCCGTTTGTAAAGGCAGTGACACAACCTGTGTGCAATTGCAGAGCTGAGCTCCTGGAGCTGTGCGTTGTTATCTGACCAGCAGTGCCTCACAGTGAACTCACTGAAACACCTCGTAAAAAGCAGCTGAAACGGGGCAACAGGAACCTGATGGATGTTGACAGACACCTCCCAGCTCTCCAATCCCCTCTCGCCTGTCCTGACAAAATGATGGTGCTCCCCCCGGCACGATTGCATCATTCATTCATGCTGCTGTTATAAAACAGGCTGAGCACGCTGCTCTTGGGCACAGCCCCGGCAGAGGGGACTCTGCGTTCCCTGTGCTGGAAAAAATACGGAGCTGAGAACCAAAACCAACCCCTTCCGAGCTGAGAGAAAAGATCCCAGTGACTTACAGTGTTGGACTGGCAGTGGGTGCTGCTGCTGCGGCTGCTGCAAACAAAGCTCTTGGCTGCTCAGGACAAGGAGGGATGAGCCGAGACCTTCAGTCCCACAAACCCTCGGCACGGGCTGCGCTGCTCAGGAGCCGCATTTTGTAAATCACGCTCCGCTAATCTGCTGAGTAAGCCAGCCCGGGTGGTTTGTTTGGAAGGGGTTGCACACATGTAACCAGAGAAGTCCAGCTGTTCGCTGACAGGGAAGGGAGGAGAGGTGTAACCTTCCGACGTCAGGGGAGGAGCCGCCGAGCCCGGCTTGGGGCGCTCCCAGCCCGGGTGGGCACGGCCCGGGCAGACCCGGCACAGGCGATGGGGAGCTCTGCCCTCACCCAGCCTGTGCCACGGACATGGGAGGATTTTTTGAACATCTTGCCCATGTTTGAACATCTTGCCCATGGTGGAAGAAGTCAGTTGATTATTCACTCACAAGTGAAGATCAAACCAAAGGGATGAGCCCGAGGAGCGGCTCCGACAGGCACAGTCAGGAATTTCCCCTGGCATCAAAGCAGAGGCAAAGCAGGGACATTTCTGAAGGGAAGTTCCAGCCAGGTGGGGGTTGGTCTCTTCTCCCAGGCACTCAGCAATAGGACAAGGGGGCACGATGG
>JAWWLZ010000050.1:5750514-5764615 GCA_035041345.1 Poliocrania exsul | reverse complement strand
TGTGTTTCAGTTCTGCCACCTTGTAGTTTACAAGGAGTTGATAACTGTGAAATCACTGACCTGCCTGGGCACAAGCTGTCTTTTTAAGAATGAAGAGATCAAACTGCACTAAAACTGAGCTGTTTGAATTGGAATAGGCACTTGCTGACTGTCAAGTTTTCCCTTACAGGGTGTGTGGTTCCAGGAGCAGGAGCACTGGAGGTGGCAGTAGCTAATGCTCTTGTTAAGCATAAACCCAGCGTGAAAGGAAGAGCCCAGCTTGGAGTTCAGGCTTTTGCTGATGCTCTGCTCATCATTCCTAAGGTACAAGGAGTTTGTGGATAAAATTACTTTATAGCATGTGCAGACCTATTGTTTTTTCTGCTTGAGGGCTCTTTAATTAACAGCATGAAGTGATGTGTCTGTTCTGCCAAAGGTTCTCGCTCAGAACTCCGGTTACGATCCCCAGGAGACTCTAGTGAAGGTTCAGACAGAGCATGTGGAATCAGGGCAGCTCACTGGGGTGGATCTGAACACTGGTAAGGACTTGCTGAACAATGGGGTGATGCTCCAGTAAGAACCTGTCTTGGCTCAGCTCTGAAGAACAAAGTTGCTCTGAGTGCAGGAAGTTTTACCTTTGTTCATAAAAAGCTACACAAAAGCCTTGGCAGGTGTCCTGTTGCTGCAGGTGGGTGTGTTGTACTTCAGAGCATTCTGGTTTGAGTTTTCTTGTGAAGATAAAGCACATGGTAACACTGTGTTGGATGTAGAGAGTGATATCAAATGTCAGGCAGCAGAAATCTCACTTTGAGTTGTGTGAACTGGTTATTTAAAGACTCTTCACTTCTCTTGTAGGGGAGCCAATGGTGGCTGCAGCAGCTGGAATCTGGGATAATTACAATGTCAAAAAGCAGCTGCTTCATTCATGGTAAGGGTTTTGCAGCATTTTCACTTTAAACAGCAGTGGCTGTTGGATCATTTAATAAATGATAATGTGGAACTGAGATATCCCAGGCAGAGGAAGCTGTCTTGGAAACACAGAAATAACTTGAACTGTGTCAACATTGCAGTTCTAACAGTATTTATTTACTGCTTCTAGCACGGTGATTGCCAGCAACATCCTCTTGGTGGATGAAATCATGCGAGCTGGAATGTCCTCTCTGAAAGGCTGAGTTGGATCTGCCCTGGGGACAGTGACAGTGGCAGCTCCAGTGGAATGTCTCCAAGGAATCCCTGTCCTTGGCCACAGTGCATTTCCCAGCAATGGAAGTTCCTCTGCCAAAAGGGGCAGCCCCTTTGGTGAACACGGCCACTCAAAATATGATCAACTTAATCAAAGATTTGGCTCTAAAAGTGAGTTATTTATTTTTGATTTCACTGAAGTGTGTGGCTGCAGTTCCTTTTATTTTTACCCAATAAACTGTTCTGTTCTGTGCTTTGTGAGTGGTGGTTCTTTAAAAACTTCACCTCCTTCATGTTCTGCTTCCAGCCTTCCCAGCACTCCTGATTCCTGTTTTTGGGAGTGCTGTGAAACTACTTCTCAAGGGTCTGCTGTGGGAATAGGATGGGATCAGGCCTGGAATTCGTTTAGTAAACAAAAAAACTGGATTAAGACAAACCTTAACAGTTTTGTACTTGCTTATGAATAAAACTGAGTTCATGTACTGCAGAGTGGTTTGAAGTGGGTTGAAGGAAGGACCTGTTCAAGGTTGTCACAACTTGGGTGGATTTTTAACACTGGTACTGCTGCATTAAAGTATTGATGGACAAGGAATGCTAGAGCAGGTCTGGGCAGAGCTTCGACTTTAGTTGTGTTTGTGTGAGGAGAGCAGGCTCCTGCCCTCCTAAGTATTTCCCTAATCCCAGTGCTGCCTTGTGTTAACCTAACACTCCTTCCTCACCCACGTGGCTGCTGAATGACTATGAAAGAAACCTGAAAAATCCAAAACACGCCAACAAAAAAACAACACAAGCACTAAAAAAGCGCCCCTTGCGCGCCTGGTTTGCGAGTGTGCCCCGTGCCAGGCGGCGAAATTCGCATTTCGGCCCCAGAACGGTGTCGGTGCCGCGAACCTGCCCCTTCTCTGCAGAGCACGTGGGGCCGGGCCCGGAAGCGCTTCCCGAGCGCGCAGCACGTCCGGGTCGGAGCCCGCGGGATGGCGGGGACGGTCGGGATGGCTGGGATGCTCCTGCTGTGCTGCGGAGCGCTGGGCGCTGCTCAGCGCGGTGAGAGCCGGCACCCCCCGCGCATTCTCCCCCGCTCCTTCCCGAGACAAAACGGGACTTACGCTGTTTTAAACTGTTGCCAACCCCCTTCGGACCTGCAGAAGCGCCGATCGCATCCCCTCCTGGAGCTCAGCCCTCTCCAGCCCCCGCGGGGATGCTCTGGCAGCAGCCGCGCTGTCCTACCCGGTCGCGTTTAAAAATTTGACTTCTCCTCCTTGATCTCTTCCCCTGCAGGGCAGGAGGAAGGGATGGTGCAGCTGCCCGGAGGGACGTTCCGGATGGGATCCGACTCCCCGGAGAGGAGAGGCGAGGAGGGCCCGGGCAGGGAGGTGGCGGTGGGACCGTTCGCTGTGGACAAACACCCCGTCACCAACAGGGACTTCAGGTGAGGGCAAAGGCTCTACCCTGGCTGTGGGTGCTCCTTTGGGGTTGGTTCCTGCGGGCTGAAAGCCAATGCTTGGATGCTCACCAAAATGTGTCAGTAACAGGTCACAGGTCTATAAGTGCAAGCCAAAGCATCTTACCAGTGCACCTTGCAAGCATCCTTTTTTTTAATCTTCATTTTCCCTCCTTTCTTTCCCCTTCTTCTCTTCCTCTTCCTTCTCATCCTTCTCCTCCTTTTCCTCTTCTTCTTCTCCTTTTTTGTCCTTATTTTTCCTTTCCTTCTCCTTTTTCTCCTCCTTTTCTTCTTCTCCTCCTCTTCTTTTCCTCTTCTTTCTTTTCACCTTCTCCCCTTCTTTTTCCCCTTTTCTTCCTTTTCTCTTCTTCCTCTTTTCCTCCTGCTCCTCTACTTCTCCTCTGCTGCTACTCCTCCAATCACACATATTTTTTGTGTATGTGCCTCTTTTTTACTGGTAGGTCTGTATTGCTTTGGATTTCAGGCTCCTGTGGGTTGAATTCCCATTTGTAAACACCAAACCTCTCCATGAACTTTATTGAAGCCCTTGTACAGAGCACTAATAAATGCACTGGGGGAAATGCCTTTGTTTGCCTGGCTGAGCCCTTGTTGGTTAAAAACACTTTCTTGCACCAAAACTGCCCAGTAATGGCAATTATTGCAAGTTAGGCAAGGGGGAAACAAACAGGGTGGAACAGGGTGAGATTATTCAGTAGTATGTGACAGTTTTTTGCATTTTGTGTTGTATTTATGCCAGGGAGTTTGTCAGAGAAAAGAAATACAAAACAGAAGCAGAAGCCTTTGGCTGGAGCTTTGTCTTTGAGGATTTCGTGTCTGAGGAGCTGAAAAAAAAAGTCACCCAAAAACTGGAGGTAAATCTAAACCCTGTGGGGAAGAGTTTCAGTTATGATGGTTTTGCTTTTCCACTCAGGAGCAGCTGCCTCTCAGTGCAAGACGTGGCTGTTCTTGGGGTTTTCTTTAGTCTGGGGTTGTTTTGCTTTTGAACCTGACAGGGTTGGGCTGGTGTTGATTCTGGTGCTCCTCTGTGGGCACTGTCAGAGCTGCTCCAGGGAGCAAAGCACATGTCAAAGGATTCCAATAATCAAACTTTAAAGTAGAAAAACTAAACCAGCATGAGCCTCTTGATCTGTTTTCACTTTTAAGAGCAGAGGTGGGAAATCACCACCCAAATGCCTGGGATAACCCAGCTCAGACTGCAGCTCTGAGCCATCTGCAGACTGACTCACTGCTGTGGGATGGTGTCAGGGGGTGTCACTGGTTCAGGTGTCACCTTTAACTGGTGTCATTGCTTTTCCCAGTCGGCCCCATGGTGGCTGCCCATTGAGAAGGCTTTTTGGAGACAGGTGAGTTAAAACCTGGTGTGGTGAGTCCTCCCCATGCTGGGAGCACCTCTGTGTGTGTGTGTCAGTTTGTGTCAGTTTGTGTGTGTCAGTGTGTGCTGAACCTCACCCATCAAAACAGGGGGGAAACAGCCACTCTGCTGCCTTTTCCACCCCTTCATCTCCTGCACCCCTTTTTCACTGAAAAGTTTATCACATCAACTCCAATCTGCCTGCTGCAATTCCTCCCAGCCCTCAGGCCCTGGCTCCAGCATCAAGGACAGGCTGGATTACCCCGTGCTGCACGTGAGCTGGAATGATGCTCGGGAGTTCTGTGCCTGGAGAGGGAAGAGGCTCCTGACAGAGGAGGAGTGGGAATTTGCTGCCAGGGGAGGACTGGAGCGTACGTACCACAAGCTCTCACCTTTTTCCATGTTAGTTCCATCAGATCCAAACCTCCATTCAGGGATGTTTTCAGAGGTTGCTGAACCACCTTTTTTGATCTGTGAGTCTAATCCTAATAATAATGCTGAAAGATAATTAAGCTGCTGCTGATTTCCATCTCTCCTCACTTCTTTGGCAGTGTCTGCAGGGATGGACCCACAAGCTCTGTTCATATAATTATAAAACCAGTCATAAGAGTGACACAGCAGTAACAGGTGTCTTTTCCTCCTTGGCAGAAAGGCTTTATCCCTGGGGAAACAAGTTCCAGCCAAACCGTACAAATCTGTGGCAGGTGAGATCCTAAAACTCATCCCACCTGCACTGAGCTCTCCTGAGGGTTCTGCTTAACTCAACCACTGCACTGGCTGTGAGGTCCTGGGAAGCACTGTGGACTTACTGCAGGGCACTGCAACTCCTCCTCATGGGTTATCCAGAATATCTTTAGAGAGCATGGTCACCCCAGCTTCCCTGGGAAACCAGGATTTCAGTGCTGCTTAAAATTCATACATAAATCTATTTGAAAAGAGAGAGAACTTGGGAGAACTTCAGGTGGTTGATCTCTCTTGGCCAAAAATGCTGTGTAGATTTGCAATGGGTAGTTAATTGCCTAATTTAAGTGTAACACAGCTCTGTGAAAAGCAAGATTTCCTGTTGGTTTTGTGGTGTTTCTTTGCTCAGAGTGCTCTTTCTTCCCACAGGGTGATTTCCCACGGGTGGACACGGCTGAGGACGGTTATCACGGCGTGTCCCCAGTGACAGCATTCCCCCCTCAGAACAGCTACGGTATGAGGCATCCTCAGCCTGGTCTGGGGCATCTGCTTCCTAAATTAACACTTAATTATAAAATCCTGTAGTTGTGGCAGAGCCCCAGGTGTGATGTGGGGTCACATCAGCACCTTGATGGAATAAGCAGGCTCAGAAAAGCTCTGCTGGTGGTGCTCAAGTTGGCTGATGTACACCCAGGACATTTCAATGCACCTTGCTTTTAATTAAAACTTGGTTATTTTGCAATTCAGTGGGATGTTCCTGAAAATCCTGAGCACATTGTTTGGAGGGCAGTGGCTGCTGTGCCCTCACACAGATGGGAAATGATGAGGCACATTAAAGGTTTAGTTGTAAAGTGGGGTGAGTTTGTAAAGAGCTTCTGGTTCCCAGCACCACCATCAAACCACCCTCTTGCAGTGATGCTTTGAATGTTGTGCCCCTTCTCATACACCAAAGTGCTTTATGTGCTCTCAGAATCCTGACACAAACCCCTCTGTGCCTCAGGGCTCTACGACCTGCTGGGCAACACCTGGGAGTGGACGGCGTCGGAATTCCGGGCTCCGGGACAGCGATCCAGGCAGGGGGCTCAGCCCATGCAGGTCCTGAGAGGGGCCTCTTGGATCGACACTGCAGATGGCTCTGCCAACCACAGAGCTCGTGTGACCACCAGGTAGGTCTGGGCAAGGCCCAGGGGCTGCTTTGCAGGGATTTCCTCTGGTTTGATTTGGAATGGGAGTTTTGTTTTAGATCTTTATTCCTACTCAGTTTTTTGAGAAGCAGTTGGGAGTACATGCTATAAATACTGCTAAAACTTTCTTTCTGTGTATCCATCCCTGACTGCTTCTCACTCCGTGTGTGCTTTCCATCGGGTGGTCAGAATTAAATGTTTTTCTTGAAGTTATTCAAGGGGTATGGAAGATGTTTCTGGTCTGTTACAGCAGGTCACATTAAATGATCTAAGTGTTAACTAGGAAGGGGTAATTTTGGTTTCTTTTTCACTGTGAGAATGGGGAACACACCAGACTCAGCCTCCGACAACCTCAGCTTCCGCTGTGCTGCCAACATCCCACCCGGCACAGCCCGGAAAAGCCGGACCAAACCCGAGCTCTGAGGGGTCACCTGGGAGCACCTGAGGCATTTTCTCCTGTGGAGATGATCAGTAACCCCCAGCTGTCACTTTCCTGAAACCCTTTTGGTTTTAAAAATTAGAAATAAATACTTTCAGCTCAAACTCCTTCTCAGCACTGGGATGTTTGGGCAGGAGCAGCGATTGGGAATGGCAACCGGGGGGTTGTCTTTAGTATCCTGTTGGTGTGGTGGATATTCCAGCTCTCCTTGTGTCCATTTTCAGTAAGCAGGGGGGGTGCCTGTGTGTGGGACTGAGCCAGAGCTGCTCTGACCTCCAGTCCCACCATGACCACCAGTGTGGGGTTCCCATGGGGGGCACATCCCTCCAAGGGGGATTCATCCATCAGTCCCCATCCCCTTGGGAAGTCCCAGCTTTGTACCACCTGCTGAGCCTTCCCAGAAATAAAACAAGGCACCTTTATTGACCCTTGAGCAGTGACAAAATAATGTGTTTGCTTGTTTCTAAGTGCACAGATGACACAAACCAGTGACCCACATCTCCTGGGTGTTACAACCAGCACAAAAGGTACAAATTGCACGAGCTCTGCACCAAACCTGATGGGATGAGGAGCCCCAAGCACATGAGGGGGCAAGGATACCACTCAGGGCACTGCTCATTCCTCCTGCACCTCTGTCCCAACAGGGTCCCACTCTGGTGCCAGACTTTGCCCAGGGCTGATCCTCTCTGGGAGCTGCACCTCTATTAAGAGGTGGCTTTTCCAAACCCATTCTTACAGTGGGACACACCCCAGGGGCAAATCACAGCCGTCTGCTGGGTTTGCATTTGCACCTGACCCAAGGCCAGCGAAAAGAAGAGAAAAAGAACAGAAACCACCCCTTTGTTTTCCAAGATTTTACTCGGCTATCCTGAGCCCCATCAGGGGCTGACTCAGCAGCGCTCAGAACAGCCCCTCCTCGGCTGCCAGGGTGAGCAGGATGGCCTTGCAGGTGTTCTCGAAGAGGGCAGCCCTGTTCTGAGCCTCCCCTTTCTTCACCCAGTGCCGGTATGTCCTGAAGGCACAGGCGTCGATGAGTTTGCGGACGGGCTTGAGGGCGTAGGGGTCTCGCAGCACCAGCTCCCTGGTCACCGCCTTGGAGTGCCGGTACTGGTAGTAAATGCGCACCGAGGCCAGCACGGTCAGGCAGATCACCTGCAGCACAGGGAACAGCTGCAATTCCTGGCGCTCCCACAGTGTGTCCCGTGTGGAGGAGATGGGGGGTAGACCAGCTCTTAGCACAGGAGTGGGTTCATGTGGGGCTGTGCCCAGGGTTGTGCCAGGGAATCACAGAATCACAGCCTGGTTTGGGTTGGAAGGGCCCTTAAAGCCCAACTCATTCCAAGCCCCTGCCAAGGGCAGGAACACCTTTCACTAGACCAGTTTGCTCTAAGCCCTGTCCAACCTGGCCTTGGACACTTCCAGGGATGGGGCAGCCACAGCTTCTCTGCCCAACCTGTGCCAGGGCCTTCACCCTGCCCTCTGGCAGTGGGAAGCCATTCCCCTTTGTCCTGTCACTCCAGGCCCTTGTCCAAAGTCCCTCTCCAGCTCTCTTAGAGCCCCTTCAGATACTGAAAGGGGCTCTAAGGTCTCCCCAAATCCTTCTCTTCTCCAGCTGCCCTTAACAACCCAGCTCTTTTAGTAAGTTATTTTTTAGAGGTGAGAGGCAATTTTTCCCTTCTCTTATTTAACTCTCTGCTGTGAAAAATCCCTTAGGAAGAACAGAAAGCAAGCACAATAGTGCTTGGAGGGGGGTCTGCACTCAGGCTGCAGCATCCTGCCATAGCCCAGGTCCATCAGCTTTGCAGAACTCCCCAGTTTCTCCTGGCTCAGCTGGGAAACCCATCCATCCAACCATCCTCCTGCAGGCTCAGCTGGGAAACCCATCCATCCCCTGCTGGCTCCTGCAGCTCCCAGGCTCCTCCTCACCTTGAATTTGCGGAAGGGGCTGAAGTGCCGCACCTCCTCCACGTCGTACTGCTGGAAGAAGGGATGTGCCAGCGCCTCTCCCGCCGTGTAGCGCTGCCGGGGATCCACCACCAGGAACCGGGAGATCTGCAGGGGGACACCCACAAGTACCCCAGGGCTCTGCAGCCCCTCTCCCCGCTCCAATTTTCCCCATCCTGAGCACATACCAGGTCCTTGACGGTGTCTGAGCGGTCGTCCCACTCCGGGGAGCCGAACTGGTAGTCCCCGTTCATGATCATCCGCAGCATCAGCATCTGCTTGCGGTGCCAGAAGGGAGGGGACCCGGCCAGCAAGGTGTACATGATCACCCCGGTGCTCCACCTGTGGGCAGCCCACAGGGACCCTCCAGCCCTCCATGTGGCACCCCTGGGGCACCTGGAGGCATCTGCACCCCAGGGGTGGCCACAGGTGCCTTTGCCTCCCTGGAAAACCAGGAGGAAACTGCCCTGGGTGGTGTTGGTGAGGGAGGCTGAGCTGCTGCTGAGGCTCATTAACCCTGATGGGTAATGAGGAGCAGGGGCTGCCCTGCTATTGGGCAGGGGGTTAAGTTGAGCTGATGTGCAGTTGCTCCCTGAATGCTACAGGAGGAAGCTGTGACATGGAGGTATTTGCCTGCCTTGGGTTTTTTAGGGGAGGGAGATGTGGGAGGGTGGGATCTGGTGGTGCCAGCAAGGGTGTTCTGGAGTTACTGAGCTTGGGCTGTGGTGTGCAAAGTGTCCATGGGTATTAAAAGTGGAAAGGGGCTGAAATGCCCTGGTGTGTTTCAAGTGGTTGGTGGTTACAGACCTGACCACTGAGGACCTGAGCCTGAAGCCACCAGCGATGGCAGCAAAGTTCCTGTGGGGCTCTGGCAGGCTGTCCTCAGCTGGCTGCTCTCCCAGGGGCTGCCTCAGGTTCTTGGATGTTTAAACAAGGTGTGTGTGTCTGTGTCTTGGAGCTCAGCTGAGTTGATTTTTATGAGCAGAAACTGTTACCTTCCCTTCTCCCACATGGGGCAAAGTGGGGAGATGCTGCTTCTCCCCCTGCTCTGTTCCTGAGCCCCCTGGTCACCAGGACAGCCCCTCACAGCTGCCAATGTCTTTTGGTGCATCATTTAACTCTTTCCAAACACTCAAATGGGTGCCTATTGGCACAACTCTGGCTGTGCCTCAAACCACGTGTGTTCTGGGGACAGCCCAAGGGTGAGGTGTGGGGGCAGCATCTCACTCACATATCGACCTCCTTCCCGTAGCCTTGGTGCTCGTCGTCCATGGAGCACTGCAGGATCTCAGGGGCCAGGTAGCCAGGTGTACCACAGATCTCTGCAGGGACAGGGCACAGCATCCCCCCCTGAGCCACCCAGGGGGACTGTGCCATCCCCACCCACCCCTGAGCAGTCACTGAGCGGGAACTGGATCCCAGGTGGGATCTTTTTGGTGATGATGCAACTGCAACTCTGTGGTGACTTTCCTTGGTGAGCTGTAGTGGCTAAAAACTGAGTGAACAGAGTGATGGGGATGCTGGTGGGAGGGGATACCTGTGGCTCTTTGCAGGGAGGAGCTGGGGGAAAAAAACTTCATGCTGGGCAGTAAGTGGACAGGGTAATGAGGATCAACAGGAGGAAAAACGAAATGAAAGGACAGGATGGTTTTCCTAAGGGGCAGCAACTTTTTCATGGCAAGGAGAGTGGTGTGGAGGCTGAGGACAGGCAGGACTCATGTGTGAGCAGGAGAGCACCCCAAGACCAGCACCAATGGCAGAGAGACTGGCCCAGGGAGACAGTGGGGCTGGAAAAACACTGACTCCCATGGGCACTGCAACCACCCTCACCTCACCATCCTCCTACCTTTGAGCTTCTCATTCTCATTCAGCTGGCAAGAGAAGCCAAAGTCTGTCAGCTTAATGTTCATGTCATCATCCAGGAGGATGTTTTCCGGCTTCAGGTCCCGGTGGACGATGTTGATGGAGTGCAGGTACTGGATCACCTCCAGCAGCGCTCGCATGATCTTCCTGGGGGTGGGTGACAACACATGTCCTGTCCCAAATGCCCACTGGCACCACACTCCCAGGGGTGGGGCAGGGACAGGAGCACAGCCTGGGGTGCTGCTTTGCCCGTGGGTGCTGTGCTGGCTGCAGGGTTGTCCCCCAAACCTGCACTCTGCTTTTGCAGTGTGATTTTCAGCCACCTGCATCTGCCCTTACCTGGTTTCCTTCTCGCTCAAGGTGACTTTCTCAGTGAGGTAGTCAAAGAGCTCCCCTCTCTTCATCCTGCATGAGGGAGAGGAAACAGGCAGGGGATGAACTACAACAGCCAACTGGGGGAGAATGGCCTAGGGGGTCACTGCCCTTAACCCTGGGCACCCACTGCACAAAATAACCAGCTGACTGGTTTGTAGAAAGGGGTAAAAATGCCTTTATATATTGCTGTAAAACATGAGGCAGGAGGAGAAAAGGCTGTGCCTGGAGAAGGCAGGTTTTGGATAGAATCATAGAATTGTTAAGGTCAGAAAAGACCTTTAAGATTATCAAATCCAACCATCACAGATGGGACAGGGACGGGGCTTCCCCAGTGCCATCCCCCTCCACTGACATCCATCCTGCTGCCCTGGCATCAGGAGCTGTGGCATCACAGACACCCTGGTCCCACTGAGCATATAAATAACCCACAGGGAGGCATAACAGCTCCCACCAAATGTTACAGGGAAACCTGAGCTGCTGATGGAGGGGAACTGCCGGTGGCAAGGCTGCAGTGAGCTGGCTTGTTTCTGCCTTAAGCAAGAGCTGACTGTGCCCCAACTTTGCGCTGCCTGGGCCATAAAAAGCTGGGGCCAATCTGCAGAGAGGGAGCAGGCCTGGGGTGCTGGACAAGCTGGTACTTACAGGTCAAACACCAAGAAGAAGAAGGTGCTGGATTCATAGCTGTCCTTCAGCTGGACTGCAATAAAACACAGGGGCTGTGAGCACAGTGAATAGCATGTTCCTACCCATTAATGGGTTAAAAATTGCTGAGTTAATTGCTAATTAAATTAATTAGGAGTTGATCTGCACTAGTGCTTTGGTTGGGAGGCAGCATGGGCACTGCTGGTCCCTGTGTGGAGCCAGAGGTGCCCTGCACTGTGTTAGGACCATCAGAACTCTGACCCTCCAGGGACTTCACCCCAAAACCTCTTCCTGGGGACACAATGGAGAATAACCAGGCAGAAAACCCCTTTGCCTGATGCTGAGGGCCTGACTTACTGACGTTGGGGTGGCCCGAGACCTTGCGCAGGATGTCGATCTCCTTGGTGGTGGCCTCGCGCAGCTCCTGCACCTCCTTGGGGGAGATGTTTCCCGCCGTGATGTCGATGATCTTCACCGCATACTCCTGCCTCGTGGTTTTGTGGATGCACCGGCGCACAACGCTGCTCACCCCCCTGCCAGGGACAACACAGCCAAGATGGGGCTCCCACCTTCCTCCCCACCCAGCCTGACCTCATGGCCGTGCCATCAACACCTCGGCTGGTTGGTATTTTCATGCACGAGCGGGTCTCGCTCTGTCACCCTGTCTCGGTGGGACGGAAGGTTTTGAGCTGATGGAAAGTGCTGTTCCATGCTATTTTTAGCCCCATGCTGCTGTGGGCCCTGTTTGTATCAGATTCCCAGGGAACACTGTTCCTTTTGGGTACTGGAGTATGTGAAACCAAAACAAGCTGTTTGCCAAGAACCAGCTTTACCTGCCCAAAACCTCCTTCGGCTCATATTTTTCATAAAACTCCTGGGATGAGCTCCAGTCTGGTAGTTCCTCTTCCTTGGTCATCTCTGGGTTCTATCTGGCAGCACTCTGGGCTCGTCTGCAGGCAGAAAGGGGCTGCAAGGAGAAAAGGGAGAGCGAGGATGGGCATTCACTGTCCCCAGGGCTGGGATGCTCCATCCCTTCTGGAGGAGAAAATACTGAGGAGGAAGGAGAAGGATGATCCTGGAGCAAAGATGAAAGGGGTTATTTTTTTGGTTGGAAAAGCAAAGCTTTTCCTTAGGGGCACTGAGGAGATTCCACTGGGAACAGGAGAAATCCCACTGGATTCCCCCATAGCCTGGCTGTCCCAGGGGGCAGACCCAGCCTGGCTGGGGCACTGCAGCACCCCAGAACGTGCTCCCTTCCCCACACTCAGCTCACAGGGCAAGCAGCAGCCTCCAGAAACATCACCCCATGCCAACACCACCCAAAGTCCCTTGCCAAGTGCTGCAATCTGCCTGTTTTTCTTTTATTTCATTTTTTTTCTCTATTAAGATGATAAAGTTACCTTTGCCTAAGAATAAGGAGGGGAAAATAGTGTTTAAAAGGAAGGGAAAAGGACTAAGGTGGGGAAACAGATGGTGAGGGCCAGTGAAGCAGCATGAGGGGCTCAGGGGGCAGGTGGGGGACTGGGTGCTGTGGGGTCAGTCAGGGCCAGGCCAGCATGAGGACAGCAGCTGAACAAGCTTCCTCAGCCACTCCTGTGCAGCTGCCAGCAGGCTCCAAAACTCCTGGAAGGCTCTTATCCCATTTCTTTTTCCTATTTCGGGGCTGGAGTTGTTTTGACATGTGCTGCAGTTGCTGAAGGCAGTGTGACAGTATCTTGGTAGGGGGTGGGGAAAACAACCAGCACTCCTGATTCCAAGTTTTTACTGGCTCTTCCCTTTAAGCCCCAGGAACTGGATGGTGTTTTCAGCTTGTTTCTGTGCCCACACACGGAGTCCAAGCAGTTGGGACGGCAGCTCTTAGAAGCCTGGGCAGCAAAATTGTCCCTTTGAGGTGACAATTTATGGCTGGGGAGGGGGCAGAGGTGGGCAGGAGATCCCCAGTACTGCAGGCTTTCCTTTGCCCCCCTCTCCAAGGTGCCAATAACTTTGCCAGGGCACTGGCATCTCTAAGTACATTTAAATCTCATTATCAGTGTGTGTCTGTCCTGACCTGGTTGTAAGGACCGATGGGGTGTTTTGGGTGCCTGGCTGCTGCTGCTGGGAGGGATGTCTCTCTCACATGGGCTGGAGCATTCCTGAACAGCCAGGAGTTTGATTTAATTGATAAAATTTCAGCTGTTGGAAATACTGTAAGCAATGCCAGACCAACGGGAATTATAAATGAGAGGCACGAGCAGGAAGTGGGGAAAATGAAGTATCTCTGAGGTGGGGGAGAACCAGAAACTTCGATTATTTTTGAAGTGAAAAATGCAGATCCAGGGGGCTGGTGCTGTGGGGAAGGGCTGGGGGGCATCCGTGGGGCACGGCCGGGAGAAGCCTGGGATGTGGGAGGGGAGAGCAGGGGGGTTGTGCAGAACACCCTGGAATTACATAAGCAGCAGGGACAGGGCACTGACGGGACACGGCAAAGGGGGTCGAGGGGATTCTCTGTGTGCACGGGGAGGGTCCGGTGCTCGCCTCGGTCGATATTCCACAGCGAGCAAACCCCCGTCGGGATAGCTCTGGAAAGCTCAGGCTGTCCCAGCCTTCAGCCCCGCAGCGAAGCTCCCCCTCCATCACACTCAGCCCCGCCAGAAGCGCCGCCCGGAGCGACTTCGGGCCGCGACTCTCCCGGAGGGAAATAGAGCTGAGAGCGGAGGAATTGCTGGGCTGCGACACCCGAACCCAAACCTGAACCTGAACCCGAACCCAAAGCCAAACACAAACACAAACCCACCCACACCACACACACAGAGACATACACAAAGACACACACACAGAGACATACAAACACACAGACACACAGAGACATACAAACACACACACAGACACGAACACACACAGAGATACACAGACACTCACACAAACACACAGATACACAGACACGCAAACACACACACAGATACACACTATCACACACTATCACTCACACACACACACACACACACACACACACACAC
>JAWWLZ010000050.1:5719868-5732174 GCA_035041345.1 Poliocrania exsul | reverse complement strand
ACTCTCTCTGCAAAGAAGTTTTTTCTGCTCTCCAACTTCAATTTCCCCTGGCAGAGCTTGAGCCCATCGTGCCCCTTTGTCCTGTTGCTGTGTGGTGGTTGGTGAAGTTTTAGCTGTGTGAATTTGCAGCTTCTGGTGTGTCAAATAACTTTATAATCAGGTGTGGGATAAAGCTGTACCTCGTGCTCCCCCTGTTGCTTGGTTTTCCAGGATAACCCTGAACTTCCAGTGGTTATGTCAGAATATATGTAACTCTTTCTTTTCCCAATTTATGCATCTCTTTCTTTTCCCAACAGAGATGAACTGAAAATGCTGCTGTAAAAGCAAGAGGTGCCCAAATGGGAGTTAATTGGTTTCACTGTTTTACAGATGGGGTCGAGGATTCGGTCTGTTGGGTTCCATCTTTGGAAAGGACAGTGCAATAAATCAGTCAAACAGTGTTTTTGGACTCGTGTTTTATATACTACAAATGCTACTGGGTAAGTATTAATTCACTTCAGAGCCTCAAGTGCATAGCAGGTCTGTGGTGCTGAAGGAGAAGTGTAATATTCATTGCACAATTTGCAAGAAACCAGATAAATGCTTGTGGGTTTTATATCTTTCTTCTTTTTAGCACCAGTCTAATGATACATCTGTCCAAAGGGCTTAAAAACCTGACTGATAAGAGGAGTAATTGCATTTCCCTCTGCTATGCTATTAATAACACAAGTGTCAAGAAAGTTTCTGTGCTGGTATTTTCACTTTGGTATATTTAGCCTTGGATTGCATGATAGAAAAGAGAGGAAATAAAAATGGAATTTACAAGTTTTGTAGGAGAAACAGGCAAAAAAGTGCATGAAATGTGATGTATGGATATTGGTAGCTGTGTGGTCTGCTGTAAAGCTGTTCATCTTGACAGACATAACTTGACCAAACTAATTTTGGTAACGCAGGAATACAGAGGATGGTTAATATAAACATCCTCCTTATCACAGGACTGTCAGGCAGAACTGAGATGCTCCCCTCCAAGTGGTGATTTCTCAGCTGTCTCGAGCTCATGGTATTTTAACCAGTTTTTTGTGCAACACACACTTGCTGAGTGTGAATTAGAGCTCAGGTTTCTGCTGGGTGTGGGTGGGAGCAGCCCCAGTAACTCCCTCTCTCTCATTGCAGGTATGACAGCAAGTGCAGTAGCAGCTCTAATCCTCATGACATCCTCCATAGTGTCTGTAGTAGGGTCATTGTACCTGGCATACATTCTGTACTTCGTGCTGAAGGAATTTTGCATTGTCTGCATCATCACATACTTGCTGAACTTCATTCTCTTTATCATCAACTACAAACGACTGGTTTATTTGAACGAGGCCTGGAAACGGCAACTCCAACCCAAACAGGAGTGACCCCTCTTGGAACTCTTGACTGACAGTCCGAAGACCCAACTTCCATTAAGTTTATTTTGCAGTAATTTTTTTATTCTCCATATCAGACACTTTCCCTGAGAATCATAACTGAGTTTTTAATTCTAAATTTCAAGGGGCCCCCCGATAATTTTTCTGTGCTAATCTGCAGTTTAAATGTGGTTATGAAAGAAAGCTCTAATACAATCAAAGACAAGCTTTAACTTTACTTTGAAGGAGTTTTAGCCACAGCAAAACCTAGACTGTCTCTTCCCCCTCCACTTGTGAAGTGGGTAACACTTGCTATAAAATATCCTGTACATAAATTCAGGTATAACAAGATGTGATCATGACATTAAATATTCTAGACTAGCATCACCATATTTAATGTTGCCATGTTTACAGTATGTGTATTACTTTTTTTTTCCCTTTTTTTTTTTTTTTTTTTAGCTGATGGACTTAGATTTGACTAGGACTTACACTGTAAATAAAATTAGAACTCTTGGTTTCATCCCTGGAGAACTCACTGTACGATGGGTCTGGTTGGGAGCTGTCAGAGGGTTCAGCTCACAGTCGACTGGCACGATGGAAGAAGTGACCTCTAAAGAGAACATGGAGTTGCTGCACTCACTGCTTGTGCTCTCCCAAGAATGATGATTGGGCTTGGTTCCATTTTTCCTTCTTTCTTTTTGTCTCCAGTAACGAAAACGGAATTAAAGCCGAAACCCGAAGCGTGTTCATTAAACCGCAACCTCCTTAATTTCTGTACAGAATGCAAACAGCTTCGTGGGGTCAATCAAAAGCTGCCACCAGGATATTCTATGCAGGTTGGGGGTTGGTGCATCCAAGTGTTCTTTGAAAGGACTCAGTTTCCATGCAGAGCTGTTTGATTTCTCAGCTGTGCTCAGCCAGCCAGTGTTACCAATGTCTGATGTTCTCTGAATGCTGCAGTGTAGAATTGCAATTGCAGTGGAAACCACTGACCAAGCCGTGCACTGAAAAAGCAGTTCCTTAATTGATCTTCGTCAGGATCCTTTTGGTTTGTGCTATATTGGGAAGTGAACTTTAGGCCTGACACACACACACGAGATCCCTTGGAAGGGCAGCCTGGTTAATGGGATAAGTAAGTTAAATGTGCTCCTGAAAATGAAATGTGATATAGTGCTATCATTGCTCTTTCTAATAACTAATTGGGAAAAAAAAATAATTAAACTGCGGATTTAAACAAAGGAACAAAATTGTACACGTTGTTTCTGCACTCAGTACTCTAAGGCTGAATGTTAAAAGTGCCTTCTGTCTTAAAATCTTAAACCAAATACTTTGCATTGAACTTGGCAGGCAGAAGTGTCCTTGCTTTAAAAATGAACAAACAAACAAACAAACTTCTCAGCAAACTTGCTGGGGATAGAAGAGTATTAAGAGATATAGTTTAGTTTTTAGACTGAGAAGTGGTAGCAGTATTGTTTAATTAAAATGGTTGTTGGTGATTTGGAAAAGTAAAATATTTGTGTTTCAGACTCTGTGACACCAAAATGTGCAGGTTCAGTTCCTTTCTGTAATTGGTGCTGTGCTGCTTTTTGCCCTTGTCAGCTTCTAAATATGAGGAATTCCAACTGCATACCACTTACTTAAAGAATTAATTTAACTACTTTTTGGATTTTTTTTTCTCAAACATGAATGTCAGAGAGACACTTCCATTGTATGGAGAAGTGGATTATAAACACTAAGTTGCTGAGAATAAACTTGACTGTGAAACATGAAGTGTTTCCATAGAGCAAATAGAATTTTTAGATTGAATTCACAAAATAGTATTTAAATTACTACTGATGTCATTTTCTGGTTTGTATCGAGGGTGTAGGTGGAAACTGCTTTTATGTGTAGAGTTCTGTGGTATGAGTAACATCTGTTGCATGTAACACTAAATTACTTGTCCCTCTTGTCTGACAGTTTTAGACAACAATTCATTAAATGCGTTTTGTATTGACCAGAGTATAGTTAAAGCTTGTCTTGATGTTTAGTTCTGTCTCTCAAATGCCTTGAACTTTGCTATGAGGGGAATGAATGATGTTAAACTGGTCCCTCAAGGCTTTGGTTTGTTCTCTTACAAGCCTTGGGGCTGTATCACTGTTTAATAAGCTGTATAATTTATTTTGATGCATTCCTGGGATCCACACTAAGGCATCTTTCTTTCATCCAAGGAGGAGGTGAACTCGTGCTGCCTGAAATGGTCACTGGCAGTGCTCATATCTCAGAGCAAGCAGCCCTGGAGACAAGTATAATCAATGAGTACTTGGTCCAATTTCTGGGAAAAAAAGTCAAAAAAACCCCCATCAGCTGAAAGTATTGGTGTTGACTTAACTTCACTGTGTCTTGTGCTTGTTTGTGTGGGCATAGTCTGTTAATTCAGTTTGTTTGGTACAAATGTTTAGGGCCAGGTTTTCAGCAGTGCTGTCTGCAGTCCTTGTTTGTGTGCACATGGGGATCAAATGGAACTGGAGTTTGGTCTCTGGGAGAGTTTGCAGCTACACTTTGTGCACAAACTTGCAAATCTGATCCTTAATTGTGAACTCTTTTGTCTTGTGTGCTTTTCTTGCAGTTACTTTTTACTGGAAGTGATTTGCTAGAAATGGCCCTGACTCTTCCATTTCTCTCCTGTGCTTCAGAACTGCAGTTGGCCTGAATAAAGGGCAAAATAATCTTAGCAGTAGCAATTTGGAGCATTTTGCTTCCAGTTCTTTGACTGTCCTTGTTGCTCCCAATGATAGAAACAGCATCTTTCTTCCAGTAAAATGGCTCAGGTTATGATGTGGTGGAAATCAGAGGAGTGTGTTGTCCAAATGCCCCCCTGCCAAAACAAATGTGGTGGGAAATGTGTGCTTGGTACTGATTGTACCCTTCAAACCCCAAAGGCAAATCCTGAAATATCTCAAGGGTAAGCACAGGTAAATAACACCTGGGCTGACAAGGGACAGGGGGATGTTACACAAACCTTTGTTGTGGTTTCACCACCCCTGAGAACGGAGGGAAAATAATTCACAATATCCAAACAGTGGTTCTGAACTTGGGTTCTTCCTCCCCCTCTTTGGCTCTCAGAGTCACTTCAGATCACAGAATATTCTGAGTTGGAAGTTCTGCAGCGAGGGCTGGATTGGAAAGGCAAAAGAACCTCATCCCAAAACCTGCTTAGGAATTAAACATTCCTGAAATCCTCTTACTGTAAGGTACTTGCTACTCTTAAGGCCAACAAAGCATTCTCGTCTCGTTTAGGAAATGAGTGTTCTTGGAAGGTTCTCACTGTAAAGTGTTCACCATGCTGAGGCCAATGAAACATTCCCGACCACCTCTGATACCTGAAGTGGCAACAGATCTCTGGTGAGGAGGTTTCTGCATCCTGTGGTGTTTGTCTGCTGCTGTACAGAGTCTCTCAGTTGTTCCAGAAGGTTGGGGAGGTGCTTCAGGCAGCACTTGATGCTCCTAATTTACACAGGCTGAAGTCAGAGATTGAATGGCTTTGGTTCTGCCAATGTTGTTTAAACTGGTCCAGAAAGGATGAAGTATTCTGTTACCATAAAACTGTATTAAGCATGGCCTAAATATTAGGTGTTTGTTCTGTATAGTATGTTCCATCAACTATTTATTCCTAGTGCTTTAAACTCCAAACTAAACACCCATTTAAATGGAGTCACTGGGCAGATGTTCCTTTTATCCATATACAGGCTGAGAGATTCTCTATTGGAGGTTTAGGATACAATTTTGCTAACAGGTATACAATGTAAATATGTATGAATTCTATTTGTTGCACATAACTTTTTTGGTATAAAAAAAATAAATGTAGAAATTACCTGTGGATGTCTTGCTGCAATCATTCTTATGCTGCATTCATGCAGTCCAAACATAAGAGCTTGAATGAACCCAATCAGAGGCCTTTTTGGACTCAGTCTGAGCCTTAGAAACTGTTTTTAACGTCAGTACTGTAATTTTGTTTCTAGAAATGTACCAAGTTGTGGTTTTTTTCAAAGACATTGTGTGTGTTAGCAGTAGTTTAAAGCACTTGACTCCCCACAGATCCCAGTTTACAGAATTCCTGCAGCTTCATCACATGGTGTGTGTGTAAAGGCTGAGCAGCGTTGACTCGAGGCTTTCATTGTTTACAGTTCTTTAAGCAACATGCAAAAAAAAATATCCCCCAACATTCAGTGTGTGACTTTTATCACTTCCTGCTTTATTGGTTCTGTGGGTCTGCTTGAACCCACTGCCACAGGATCACAGAGTCTCTGGGAAGTGCTGTGTGTGCTGCTGGATTTGGGGACTGAGGGAGCTGCTGGAAGGGCTGGGTGGGGCAGCTCAGGCTTGTGATTACACTGAGCTGTTCCCAACAAGCAGGGACTGAGCTCAAACCTGTGCTTGTCATACATGTGGGTATCAAACTCTGCATCTGTTGTGTTGGACTGAAAGAAGTTAAAACTTTCTCTTCTGCAGCTGCAAGGCCTGTGTTACCACAGGGATCTGAGCCCTGTCTGTAATCAGAGTGAACAATGCCAGGTCCTTCTCTGTATTTTGGTGTGTTACGTCTGTTGGAATGGAGAAGAAAATGATTTTTTTTAATGATGTCTGGAGATGGAGAAGTTTTACTGAATTTCAAACACTGGTAGTGGGCTTAAATATGGTAATTGCTTTTACCATGGTACATTTGAACAAGTGTCTTTTTATTGTGCATAGATTTTTATATTCTGGGGGTTTAGTTATGTAGAAAATCCGGGCGTAACATGGTGTGAGGAGTCAATAGAATGTTTCTTCTTTTTCTTTGAAAACTTAAGAAAAACTCTTTTGGATTCTGCAGCAAACATCTGTGTCCTCTTTCTGCATGTGGCAGGGTGGAAGGTGCTGTTGGTTTTTAATGCACCACATAGAAAAAGAAAGAGAATTTGGCCACCACACAACATAGGAGCAAATATTTCCTTTATATTGTCAGATTTTGCTCACTTTCCTGAGCCACTAACACAAAGAGCCAGTGACAGAGCAAGAGTTTCACACAGAATCTGTGAATTGTGAAACTACATAATTGTACCAACTTCCAACACTCAGTTGGAGTTTCGCCATTCTGCCCTTGGGTGCCATTCTGCTCTGGGTGGCACTGCTTTTGGGTGACATTCTGTTCTGGGTGCCATTCTGCTCTGGGTGACATTCTGTTCTGGGTGACATTCTGTTCTGGGTGGCACTGCCCTTGGGTGCCATTCTGCCCTTGGGTGCCATTCTGCTGTGGGTGGCACTGCCCTTGGGACAGCCCTGGGATGCTGCTGTAAGACATTTGCAGGCTGAGTGTGCTGAGCTGTTCTGTGAGCCTTGATGTGATCTGTGGCAGCCTCAGGCCAAGCTTTCAGAGCCCCCAGAGTGCTGTGCAGCCCAGAAGGGACCTTATCACACCCTGTTACTGCCTGAAATAGCACATTAATTTACACATGGCCCTACCCCAGAGTGCTTCAGGCCAATACCAGAAAGATCTAGAACAAACTTACCCTCTTAAACTGCTGTTACTGTAGCTCACAGTGACAGTTTAATATGAAGGAAGCCCTTCCATGCTGGAAGGTCAAACTGCATTGAAGAGTGGCAGTTTTGGTACTGTGAGTAAAAGAAATAGTTTTATTCAAGTTCAGTTGGTGTAGTACCTGCCTATCTGCTGTAGGATGAATTCCATGCTGTGCTGGAGTATGTTGGGGGTCCTCACAGTGGGTCACACCCTCCCTGATTGCTGGGAGTGCTCAGCAGTTCCCAACACATCCTGTCAGGCAGGAGAAGCTGCACAAACTGTGCTCCTCTGTGGACAATTTGCTGTGATCTGAGTAGTGTAACTGTTAGGGAGTATAACTGGAAAACCTCATTTGCATTAGGGGAATGTGATGGTCATTTAGAGTTACTTAGTTTGTTGTTTTTGGGGGTTTTTTTAAGTTAAGCATTGATTTGTGTCATGTAATATTTGTGCTTTGGGGGGTTTTTTGCCATAAACAGATACCTCAGTCAGGATCTCTTAACTTCAGCTCCTTGAAACTGAATATTTGTTTTCCTCTCTGGAAACAGGAAGCCTCCAGACAAGGCTAAGCAGAGGAAACCAGAGTTTCTGATCTGCTTTTCATCCTTGGAGCTACTTCAGGTGGACTAGAAATCAGATTAGACTTGCAAGACTCGAGTCAGGCATCAAAGTTATTTAAACAGAAGTTTAATAAGTTCAGCATAAAATACCCTTTGATTTCATTTTAGACAGAGGGAATGTGGTGTTATTACAGGAGGAAGGCAGCTTGATTCATTTGCAATCTTCCAGTATCTTTCTCTAAGAACAAAGGCAGCTGCTTTGGGCTGTCGTTGGCGGGTAAATATTCCTTTCTTGTTCCCCAAAACACGTGTGGTCCCTGGAGAGAGGTTATAAAAAAAAGTGTATATACCATGCTCTTACATCCCCTACTTGAACTGCTACTACATCAGGTTAGGAGGAAGAGACCTGTGCACTTCCTTCTCCACACAGTCAGGTGCACTGGGGAACTTGGCTGATGTCACTTGTGTCACCTGGGCACAATTAATTGATGTGAGGGAGCAATTCAGCTGCAACTCAGTGTATTTACAGCTGGGAAGTCGATGGCACTTCACCCAGGTGTGCCCATTAACTGCAGAAGTTGTGTGTTTATAACAGATATTCCTGCCACTGGTTCCACCTTGAAATGTGATGGGGAAAATGTTGATGACTCTTTGGCTGTCCTGTCCTTTAGTGGTGTCTGTGTCCTTTTAGCCTATTTTAGTTTTTGTAGGAAACCAGAAAAGAGGATTGCAACACCCAGAGAGGCTGGAGCTGCATCTGTGTGTGTCTCCATGTTCTCCATCCTCCTGTCTGAAACTGATACCACTTTTCTGACCACTGCACTGACTGAGCTTTGCTGCCTGTATTGGTGCTCTGTGGATTATTCTTAATGGTGTTTCCCTGCCTGCAGTCCACACTGAGTGTTCCCCCCCCTGCCTGCAGTCAGCACTGAGTGTTCCCCACCCCAGCTCCCTGCACTGGCACAACCAGAACTGGTTCTTTACCAGGTCCCCTGAGCTGGAATTGTTTCATTTCTGTGGGACTGCTCTGCAGATTAAGGAATGTCCAGTACTTTGTGACTGCACTTGTCACTTATCAATAGTGGATGGAGTGTCATGATAGACTCTTGTCTGCCAGTGTGGCATCTGCTCCTCTCTTGCCAGACCTCTGCCCAGCTAGTAATCCATTATTTAGGGTGCTCTGGTACTAAGGGCAGTTGTAGGTGAAATGGGAAGCAAGTGAGACACGTCCTGACAGCTGAATGAGGCTGAATTTGGGGTGGCCAAGAAAGAGGAGCAATCTGGCTCTGCTCCCAAGCTTCCCTTGCCCTGCCCTAGTGCACTGTCCTTGTTCTGGGGATCCTCTCTGCCCCTGGGACATGCAGCAGCTCAGGCTGGGCAGAGGATGCACCAAGTACAGGCAGGACCTTCCCTCAGCTCTGGTCATGCTGGATTTTGTCACAGGAACCAGCAGTGCTCTGTTTTGGTGAACAGAGGGCCTTTTGTCCTACCCTACAGCCCAATATTGTTTGTGTGGCATAAACGACTTCAAACCTGCAGGGAGGATGGAGAGTTGTTTAGAGTACAAACAGAAGCTTACCTTGATTAGTCATGAAATCAGCAAAATTCCATATGAGCTCCCCAATCACATACTCCTTCCTCTTCTTGTCAAAGACAGAGTGGTACTCCCTCAGCATGGCCTTCTGGTACTCCTCACTGAACATGAGAGGTGGGTCCTGCAGCCAGGGAGGAGAGGTGGCTCTGAATGCAGGTGCCAGTTCATCCCAGCAGAGGCATTTCCCATTTACTGAGGACCTTTCTGGGGACAAACTCCATGGTTGTTTGGTCCCATTTACTGAGGACCTTTCTGGGGACAAACTCCATGGTTGTTTGGTCTGCCCATTGCAGCTGCATTAACAATAGCTGTCCAGGGACAACTGGCAAGTACTGGCAGTGCCACGGCCACACACAGAACCTACAGAGTTGCAGGATGAGGCTGTGGTGGTCTCTGTCGTGACAGTGTCACCTCCTCCTGCACCACGACATCAACATCCAGTGTTGCATCTTCCAATTAAGCATTTTCTACAACTGCCAAAGTAGATTTCAGAGTGCTCAGTGCTCTCAGTCACAGCTAAAAACTCCTCCTTAGGCAGACCTTAACCTCTGTTAGTGGCAAAGGATTGCAATGCTGGAGTCTTTGAGGCACTCACAGCTAATGCATCTCCAAACCAAGTCAGGCTGTGCCCAGCTGTGCCCACGAGGCTGAGCTGAGCTGAGAGAGCAGCAATGCCCTTCCCACCTGGGCCACCCACACCACTCACACTGTGCAGCCCAGGAACCGAGTCTGCTCCGTATTCACTCTGGATGATGGGTTTGTGGTAGGTGTTATACCAGTTCTCAAACTGAGCTGTGAGTTGTAGAGGGATCACTTCCAGGTGCCCTGGGTCGTGGTACCAGGAGAAGTAGCTGTTCACACAGATCACATCCACGTAGGGAGCCTACAAAAAACAAGGTGAGAGTGTTTTGGCCCAGCCCTCAACACAGACACCCTTCTCTCATGATGCTAAATCCTCCTTTGGGCTCATTTCAGGGAATTCAGGTTTAATACATGTAGAATTAAGTCTTTTTCCCCATCACTCAGGCCCTCCCAACATGATGTTTTTCCCAGAAAACAACAGGATAAATTTAATAAGCTGCTACATATTAATTTGGCATTTTTCTTACAGACTTAGGAAGTCACAGCAAAAAGTTAGACAAGATCAGCCCATTTCATCTCAGGTTTGTTAGAAGCTTTTGTTTCCAAGGTGTCTCTGGCTTGCTGGTACATTTAGATGTACTTTTTGAGTATTGGAATGTGATTACCAAGTTAGTGCTCAAGTATTTTGATGAGCAACTAAATTTGTGCATTGCTGGTGCAATACTAAGAATTCTGCAAGTTCTATGCCATTTCTACCACATGGACAGTATGAAAAAAGGGCACAAAGCCCACGAAAGTGATGTTGTATGTAACTTGTTCAATGTTCTCTTAACATGTTTTGTAATAAAAAAAGTTCTAATATCACATCAGTGTGTGAGATCTGTTCTATGGCTTCGTTCTCCTGTGCTTGAGGAGGTCAGAGCAGCTCCCAGGGGTGGGATATTGGAGTGGATGTGCAAGTGCCTGACTCAACAGCAATAGCCAAGAGCAGATTCCTGCTGGGCTCCTCCAAAACTGAGGCCATCAGGAGTTTTTTTTTCCCTGGGGTGGGGAGGAACAGACCTTGGAGTTACAGACTCATAATTGTAGGACAGCTTAGAAGAACTACAAAGTGTAACCTGTAGCACAGACATGTGGTTGTATCAGGTGCCTCCAAACTCACCTGCCAGAATTTATTGTATAGCAGTGACAAGCATTATAAAGCCATCTGGAAAAATTCAAAATTACATAGAAGTCCCCTGGAAACAAATGTATGTGTTAATTCTTTGTTTGATGCCATGGCCCAAGCCACAGACATCAAACAAAAACAGCCCATTGGCTTTTTATCCAGCTCTAGGGCTTTAATTATGAAGCTGGAAGAGCTTTTAGATTATTCCACACAAACAGACATGTGCCAAAGAAGATCTAGAGCAGTTTAAAGCAGGAATTAAAGCAAAGCTTCCTTCCTTTAGACTTCCACAGGGTTGTTAGCATTTTAAGGAGGTTTAAGCTTTGGCTTAATTGCAAGTGAAAATCCTGAGCATTAGTAAACACAATCAGTGGAATAGCAAAGCATGGCAATATTAATGGAATCCAGAGGTCTAATCCTGCACACAAAGAACTGTTCTCTCTTACAGATAATTTTTTTTCCAGCTGGGCTACAACTACAGGATAAGAAACAAAAGTGTAAGTTTTCTTCTGCCTTTCCCTGTTAAATATTTCCAGTAAATCTGGGCAGGTGTGAGGAAAGGGCTGTAAAACAAGGGACAAAGAAAGGAAATATAATGTATGAATTTAAAAAAAAAGGAAAAGCCAGAAAATAAAGTAAACTTACACCACGATCACGGGCATAATTAGCATCTGTCACAAAGGTTACAGGTCTGGAGGGGTCGAGAGCTTTGGTGTGAGCTATCACTGTCCTGTTTGCAAACAGGAAAACAGAGTTCACCACCAGCCAGAGCAGCACAGCCCCATTTCCCAGCCCCTCTGTCCTGCCACCCCCATGAGCTGGTTTTTGATTTAGTATTTTTAATTAAATTGGTTGCCATCCCACCTGAGGAAGAGCAGAGTGGAAGCACAGCAAGCACAGGCACCTTAATTTGTCTGTTGGTGCCACAGCTTAGGAGTTGGAAAAGGGACAGTGAGTTTGAGGACAAAACTGTAAAAAGGGTGATGGGAAATTTGGGAACAACTCTTGGGATGTGTTCCTGAGGCAGCACAAGGCCCTGGCTCTGCAGCAGAGCAGGCAGAGCTTGGCTGCTTTTGAGGAAACCCTGAGTGAGGGAGGTGAGACAGAAGGGGAGGGTCAAGCTCTGCTGCAGCCCCCACATTGCAGGAGGGTGGTGGAATGAAAACCTCACAGGTACCTCTTAAAGCACCCACAGCTACAAGGCACAGTCTGCTACCCCATTCCAGAGCTGCCTCTTGGCTATCCAAAGCTTAAATCTCTTTAAAAATAAACCCAAGGGGTCTGTGGGGACTTGAAGCAGTAGCTTTGAAGTGGGGTGTCACAACCTCCTGCAGAACAAGTAACTGGCACTGACTGAAGAACTTTGTCTTCAGAGTGAAAGGCCAATTATTTTGCAGCTTTGCTGTAATTCTCAAAGAACTCAGCACTTCCAGTGGTAACAAGGAATATTCTGTTGCCATCAGGTCTGATTTTGCTTGATCCTTAGCTCAAGAAGAGAT
>JAWWLZ010000050.1:5692421-5704117 GCA_035041345.1 Poliocrania exsul | reverse complement strand
GCAGGAGGTGTGTGGAGATGATGGAGAGGGAATTCTTCATGAACAGCTTCAAGTCAGTCACAACCTGTGAGAGATTGGCCACAGTCAGACAACACAGAATGTGACATATGTGATGACTGGACACTTTTACTGCAAAGTGAACCCCTCCTTGTCCTGCGTGATGGGAAGGTGCCTCTTCTTCTCATAATTTGGTCATATTTATGTGGTGATGACACTGTTTCTTTTTCTCCAGGAGCGTTCCAAAGGCCATGCTGGTCTGACATCTCCTGAAGGGAGAATGAGGAGGAATACAGAAGAAGAAGAAATGGTTCTGTACATACCTGATCATTCCTGCTTCTTCCAGTGTGCAACTTTCCAGCTACATCTCCAATCAGCTCCTGAGGACAAGAGGAGGATTTCTATCAATATCTCTGTATTCTAAGCAGGCAACTCTGCATGAACAGATCTCCTCCCTGCCTGGAGGGGACTCAGCTCTAGGATCCTGTCAGTAGCCATGGGATGTGTTCTGGGGAAGGGCAGGTTGGGGTTTTGTGTTTGTACAGTGCCACTTCCACAGAAGGGAGTTTGTGCACCTGATTGTGCACCTGGGATTTCAGTGCCACAAGGTATAAAGGCACATGCCCTTAACATCAGGCAGATCCAGCTGCAGAGGAACAGGACCAAGAGGACAGAGAACCCAAACCTTTAGTCTGCGTTCGTTGGCAGTGTGGATATCCTCATCAGTCTGGATCACACCAAAGACTCCCTTGGACCATTCCTCAGAGATCTACAAACAGCAGCAGAAACACCAGTCAGGCACAGCAGTCACCCTTCTGTGTGGGGAGACTGTAAGGGTGCCCAGCAAACACCAACTTCTGCCATCCCCATGGAAACTTCACCCCAAAGTGTGAGCTCTGGCATTCAGGCCAAGGCTGGCTGGCTGCTATATCCTGATGTTCTGTACTACTGGGATTCATCTCTCTACCATGAAAATCCTGCAGTGTTATGGCTATAGGAGGATTTAAGCATTGCAAGGAAAAAGTGAGCCAAAATGTCAGTGATTGCTGTAGCACAAAGGGTTTCCTGTAAAACATTGTACAGACTCACCGTTGTCCATGGTGGGTGAGCGACAACAATGGATAATTTAAAATAGCATTTCACTGCTGACTCCTCTGCCCCCCTACACATGCTAGGTATGCATTGCCTCCTACCAGAGGGATCCCATGTGCCAGCAGGAATGTTCTTACTTCATACTGAAATGATTCCTAGTGAATGCTCAGTCTGAAGAGGATGGGACACAAGGACATTTAAAGATGCTCTTTAGAACAGTAACTCAGATGCTCTCAGGTCAGGAGCCATTCATACCAACACACATGGCAGTTTGTGAAGGAAAGAAATACCTTTTCCAGGCCACTCAGGATCTTCTCCAGCTCAGTTTTAGATAGGATTCCAGCCTTCTCCAAGGCTTTGGCATAAGCCATGCTTCCCTGGATATCAACTTCAGACAGTCTCTGATCCACAGTAATGGAAGCGCTGAGCATCTCCATGATTGGATCTGTGCTTCCAACAAACCTTCCTGCCATCATTTTATCCCCCTGCAAATGATGAAGTTGAGAGGTGTGTTCAAAACACTTATGGATATATCCTCTAAAAATCAGTTATGTCCATCCCACTCCTTATCAAACTAAAACTGAGGATAATCTCAGGAATGGGGTTTTTTTCTGATTATATACCATTGATCAAAAAACCTCTGGAGTTTAATGCCAGTTCAAGAGGTGAAGAGCACGGCACCATCACTAGAATTTAGCTCTTAAGGTTATAGGTCTGGCTCAGGAATCCTTCAAGACATTTTACTCCTGCAGGACTCAATATGTCCTGTCTGTGAAAATAAGTATCAGTGGTACAAATAGGCTTATAAAGCAGCTGCTGACCCTTTGATACTCTCCTGACAAGGGGAAAAAAGTGAGATATCCTGAAAGCTGGTATCTATTACATGAAATATTAAAAAATCCCATTCTTTAAGGGAAACTATCAGAAAACATTCAGTTGACAAAGAGCTGTGGGGCAGCACAAGCCACATCCTGTAAAACACTCCTGTAACTATCAAGTGGTTGAAGTTATCATTTGAAACATCTCCAGAACCCTCGACTTTCTTGCAAGTTTTGGTGTAAAATTAGGATAAAACTGGCCAAGGTGCAGATTGCAGGAAGGGAGGTCTGGGTGCCTTCCAGTGTTAAAAATGTAAAAAAAAAAAAAAAGGAAGAGAAAGCCCCAAAGTCCCCCGGGAGGGCCCTGCAGGTGCGCGGGCCGGGCAGGCGGCAGAGCTACCATGGACAGCGGGCGGCCCCGGAGCTGCCCTGCCCGAATTCCTGCCGGAGGGAAGGGCAGGCTGGAGCCAGCGGAGCCAGGGGGCAGGCTCGGGGTGCTGGAGCTCTGGGTTTGAGGCAGGAGTGTCAGCAGAAGCTGCAGGAGGGGAAATGGGAGTTGAAAAAGCCAAAGCTTTGCAGCTTCTCCCTGGGAATGCCGTGCCCGGGTGTGGTGGAGAGGAAACTGGGAGTGAAAGGTGGGGCTGGGAAATAAGGGCTGGGATGGGGAAGAGGTGTCCAGGAACGCCTTCGCTGCTGTGGGCAGGGGCAGAGCTGGGGCGCTGGACTATTGCAGTAAAGATATTTGCTGTTCCCTTCTCCATTTAAAACCCGGGAAAACGAATCATAGAATCTTTAAGGTTGTAAAAGATCTCCAAGACCATCGAGTCCAACCATTAACCCAGAACTGCCGGGACCACCACTAACCCATGTCCCCAAGGACCACATCTACACGGTTTTTTGAACCCTTCCAGGGATGCTGATTCCACCACACCCCTGGGGACTCTTTTCCAAACGAAGCAGAGAAAGACCCGAAGCTCTGGAGATCGCCAGAGCACCCCGAGACCACCCCGACGAGAAAGCAAAGTTCCCCCTCACCTCGGCTGCCATTTCGGACGACGTTTTGCTCGTTTGTGCAGCGATCCCGACAACTGGTGCAACCTGCGGGACAGCGCGAGTGAGATGGGGCTCGGCTCGGCTCGGCTCGGCTCTGCCCCGCTCCGTGCCCCGCTTCCCGCCGCGTGCCGGGGCCGGTCCCGGTGCCCTCTGTGCCCCGCTCACCTGCTGGTCCCGCAGCCCCGGCCACTCGCTCGCTGCTCCCCGGCCCTGCCGCCCCGCTTTTACACGCCTCGGTGCGGGGCTGGCGGCTCGTCCCGCCCCGCCGGGGCGGGGTGTCCCTGGGGCCGGCCCCGCTCGGTCCCCCCCGCAGCCCCCGATCCCTTCCCACCCTGCTCCCTTCCCACCCTGCTCCCTTCCCATCTCTGCTCCCTTCCCACCCTGCTCCCTTCCCATCTCTGTTCCCTTCCCATCTCTCCTCCCTTCCCTCCGGGCCCGACTCGCCCAGCGCTTGGCCGGGGAGAGAAGTTTCTTTGGAGGGAGTTTCGCCGCAAGGAGGAGGGTTGGGAATGATGCTCCCGTGTTTCTTCTCGGCGAAGTTCCTGGCGTGGCTTCAGGCGATGCTCCTGCAGTGCTTGAGTGTCTCATGTGTGGAAGGGCAGTTCCTTTCCTGGGAATATCCCTGTGCTGAAGGAGTCACATCTCTCTTTGTCACACCCCTTAATGAGGAGTCTTTGATATGAATGTAATCGATAATAAGGTGCTCTGTCCCCATTGCTACCCCAGTAAACACTCCAGAATAAAACATTTGGAAGCCAGTTGCTGTTCCCCATTTCTGCGTGGATGAGCCTTCCCTCCCAGCTCTTAAGGATGCTGCAGTCCCACTTTGGGGCTCCCCTGCTGTCCCCACCTGCTTGGGGTCACTTGCCAGGAGGCTCCTGTGAGCTGTGGCTTTGGGATGTGAGGTTGTGCTTTTGGCAATAGCCTGTACCTTAAACTCATCACACCCTAAATATCTTGGAAGCAAAGAACTGATTTAAAGCACAAGAGAGCCCTGGGAGCAGCAAAGCTTCAGCTCAGCACTACTTACTCATTAAGTCCTCAGGCAGAGAATTTTCTGCAGCCACTTGGCAGAAAGTTGAGTATTTGCTGCTTTGTCTCACCAAGCAGTGTAATAATTTTCCATCTGCATTGAGCAAACCTTTCACAGAGCTCAGGAAACATATTCCAACTTTTTGGAACACATTTTGGTGTGTTGCTTTCCTCTCTTTAATTGACCCTCTTGTTCTTTTTCTGCTGTTCTCTCAGTTCTAAAACTTACAGTTCTACAACACTGACACTGGGAAAGAGTGTTTGATCCTTTTGCAGTCACGTTTCTTCCTACTGTAAAATCTCTCATTTTTACCACTTTTCTTGCCTTCTTCACCCTTTAGAAGTGTCCTTTTCCTTACTCTGGGCTTTGACAAGAGATTGCTGATGTGTTGGGAAAACAGCAAGCAGTGAATTTGTAACCAGTGAGACTTTATTCACCTGTGTCTGATATTCCATGTGGCAGGGATGTGTTTCCACATGGGATCTGGCAGCAGTGGCACTGTGTGTTCAGCAAACCTCACAGGATTAGTTGGCTTGGACTACCCTGCTCAACTCCTGTCCTAATTCATATATAGGAAATTAGTAATTCTCTTTTTTCCTATTTTCAGATGCAATAGACAACAACTATCCTTTCTGTTTAACAATGTAGAATGTAGACTAATATTGTTATAATAAAAGTGAATAAAAGTGAAACTAAATACAAGCAAAAGTTCTTAAAAGTAAACATTGAAAAAGTATGTTTTCTAAAAGACACTTGGAGCTGGAGAGTAGGAATTTTTTTGAGGGGAAAACAGTAAAAGAGCATTGCAAAATAGGTTTTTTAATTCACACCAAAGTGCATTCTCATGATTATCTTCTCTATTTGTTATGGTTTGCATGGCTCTCCACTTCCCATCATTTTCTTTCAGTATTTCGTTTGCTTTGTGAAACAGAAAGATCCTCACACCAGAATTAATATCAAGGAAGGTCTGAGGAAAAGGTCTTCCATTTGTTTTTGTTTTTGGCACAGTGGATGGCAAATCACTCCTAAATTAATATTCCCAACTGCACCCTTTTTGAGGTGATGGACAGTGAGGTAGTACTAGAGAGTAAATTGCCAATTCTGCAGCATGGAGAAGCTTAATTAAATGTATTTTAATGTGCTCAAAGATTTGAACTTTATTTGTACAAACTTTTGTAATCAGTCCCAGCCTTACTATTTCTTTTTGTGTGTGTGTTGGATGAGTGCAATGCTCAAAGGAGCTTTAGAGGCTCTAGAAACACACTTTTCACAATAGGACTGGCTTTCACAACTGAGTCCAGCGAAGAAAAAGGATGGCAGAAACTGCTGCAGTGCACCTTCTTTAAAAACATCCTTTCTAAACTGTCCTTTTGGTTTAGAAAAAGCAAATAGCCCCATGGGCTGAAAGTGCTGCTCAAACGCACTGTCAGCTCGGCTGATGTGAAGAGGTGCTGACATTTTTTTGTTAAAAAAACCCCCAACTTTGTTTAACGAATTTTGAATGTAAAAGGGGAAAAAAAAAAGACACCATACGGTGATCAGCGAAATGCTGAATACAGTAAACATCTTTCATGACAAAGAACACAAATACCCTGCAGATCTGCTGTCAATAGCAAGTCCTGGCCCCCTGCTTTCAATAGTTAATACCGAGGCCCCTCTCTCCCCAAGCCTTAGTGGTAACAATCACAAGCCAATGCTTAAAATGTTGACATGCTAAGCACATTTAGAAAAACCTATGTCTGCATTCCCTATGGATGGTGTAGCATAACTGTCTAACACCTAAAGAGCAGCAATTAAACCCAGTGAACTGACCTAATCACCTCCTGAACAGTTGTAAGGGGAATGAGCTCTCTTAGACATTCCCCTTCTCCATTGCATGATGTCAGTGGGCCTGGAGCTGACCCATATATGTCTTTACACTCTAATGGGCTACATGTCCATTGAAAACATTTAGGAATAATATCTCTGCTAGAAAGGAAATTCAGAGCTGGTGAGGGAGGCATTTGTATTATGCTCATCCATCCCAGCTGCATCATCATCGTGGGTTGTAAAAAGCATCACTGATTGAAAAAGTGTATTAGCAAAGGTCTGGAGGGGAACTTCTGGAGAAACAGTGGAAATAAAGATGATAATTTGGTGCCGGGGGAGAGATATAAAGAGGTGCAAGGGAGAAATAAAATTAATGCGCTGAAGATTCTGAACCCTTTTCTGAAGAGAATGATGAGAGGCAGGCAAAGATTAGTAGATTTGTGGAAAAAACTCTGAAATTTGACTGGAAAGACCACATTTTCACAAGAAAGCTGACATGCTTTCTCTTCCTTCCCTCCCTCTAACCTGGCTGGGAGCTGATGTACAGGCAGTTTCATGAGCAGGGTTGGAAACATGGCAGAGAAGTTACAGAGCATTTGCTGTGCCAGTTTTGGCCAACTTATAAGGCCAGTTAATCCTGCCATGAAAAAGGGCAGCATCCATCACATCCTGTGCCCTGAGCCACACCAGCAGCTCTCAGTCTGTGCTGGAAGACCTTTTTCCTGGCTCTTTTTCCACAGGACTCCACACAAACTGATTCTGGAGTATAAATGCCTTTCTATCTGTACTACAATCAGCGTGTGATGGGTTCTACATATCCACTGAAAGTTTTGGGGAGGGATTTCAGCTGAAAAGGGCTGAAAACCCTTTGCATTTGGCTTTTAAGGTCACCCAGCACTTCTGTACCTGGTGATGGAGCTCCTGAAGAGCTGGGAGCTGCTTATTGCCCACTGTCCCGGTGCTGAAGACTCTTCCTGCAGTTTGCTCATGTTATTCAAAATTGATTTAAGATTTGCAACACCCCAAGGAGAAGAAAAGTGCTAGAAGTGGAATTTTGTCTGGTTTGATTCTGGAGACAAAAGGGGGTGGTGGGTTCTGTGCTGGCATTGCAGGACAGAGGCTGGGAGCTCAAATCACAGAATCCTAGAATGGATTGGGTTGGAAAAGACCTCCTTGGCCAGGTAACTTCCCTTGCTGTTGCCAATGGGATTTTCAACTATTTGCACTCAGTGAGGCACCTTCAGTTTTGCTGAGAATAAAAAGGGCTCTTGCAAAATTTAATAGCACAAAGATTAAAGGGAAAAGCATCACAGTGACAGCTGGAAAACACACAGGGTGGTGGGGAGCTCCAGAGGTGCGTGTGCTTTAAAAGACAACAGGATTTTTATTTAAAATACAAGCACTTCAGCCCTGCACATGAGTGGAGATTGGATTTGGAAGAACCTCCGCGATACTGTCTTGATTTTGTAATATTTAATAGAGGCTACATGTCGAGCTAAGTACGCTTTCAGGACAAATTTCATACAAATTTTTATTCAAAGTACGTACAAATTGAGGCACAGAAGGCCCTCAAACATATCAGCATTGGTGGTTCAGTGGTAGAATTCTCGCCTGCCACGCGGGAGGCCCGGGTTCGATTCCCGGCCAATGCAGATGACGTTTTTCTTTACTTTTTTTTTCCCCTTCCTCCTTATTTCTCCTTCCTTTTCCGCTTCCGTCGCGGCCTCCAAATCGCTCCGCTGCTGCCCCGCCGTGACCCGTTCCTGCCCCGTTCCTGCCCCACCGTGTCCCGTTCGTGTCCGGGAGCAGCGGGAGGAGCCCCGGGGCGGCTGCGCGGCAGCACAAGATGGAAGTGTAAGGAACGGGCCGGGGGAAGGACACGGGACACGGCGGGGACTGCGGGGCCGGGGGCACATCTGTGTGGGGAGGGGGATGTGTCTGTGTGTGTGTGTGTGTGTGGTGTCTGTGTCTATCTGTGTGTCCGTGTCTATGTGTGGTGTCTGTGTGTGGGTACACCACGTGGGCCCGTGGGTTGTGCACCTACAACAAGCCTGTGAGGGGTATATTGTGCCTGTACCCCCCAGCAGTGGGTTCTGGGCACAAACAGAGGATGTTTCCTTGCCCTTCCAGCCCTGCTGCAGCAGCTCTTTGGGGTAAAGGCATCGCCATCTCCCCCATCGCCATCTCCCCCATCGCCATCTCCCCCATCGCCATCTCCCCCATCGCCATCTCCCCCATCTCATCTCCCCCATCTCATGTCCCCCATCTCCCTGCCTGCCCGTTCCCTCCGAGCCCCAGGAATGGGGAGAAGGGAATCTCTGGCGGTGTTTGGGAGAGCTGTTCCTCTCTGCACAGCTGGATGTGCTGGAGAAGGAGGAAACCTGAGGAATCAGCACCAACAACTGTGAACACTGAGAATTTGGGCTGCTGTTTCTGTGTGCAGGGTGTTTTGCCCTGCTGTGTGTTTTGGTTTCCTTAGTGTAACCTGGGCACAAAATAATACAATTTGACCCATTTTGAAGCTTCGAAACTCATGAGTGTTGTGGAGCTCCTTAAATTTCGTGTTTACGGAGGTGAAAACACAGTGCTGGTCTAATGAATGGGGGCATGGAGGGTGCAAATCCCATGGGGTGTGTCAGCACCCATAACTCAGCTGAGCTACTGCACTTTGTGTAATCATGGATGCTTTATTATCATTACATCTTTGTGCTGTTATTATGAGGTCTTCAAGACATAAAATTGAAAAGCAGATAAGAAACCTGTGTTGAAATACAGGTTTGTGTGATGTAAGTCTTAACACAAGTGGGGAGAGGAGCTGATGTGGCTGTTGCACACTGAGAAAGGTGCTTTGGATACCATTCGTGGTAAATCTGTGATGCTGCTTCTACATCCACTTGGTTTCATTGCCCTGAGTAGCCCAATACATTTTTTTAGTGGTGCTGCCTCTTTTAGGAGGTTCCTCAGGGGTAGAAGACCTCAAGTCCTGAGCTGTTGGTGAGTGTTCCTTGAATTGGAATGGAACAATTTAGTCCATTAAATTAGTACATTAAATTACTGTAGGAATTTAACCGTCCTCATCTTTAACCTCCTGCTTGATGCCCTTCATAGAGGGAAGTTTTGCAACTGCTGCCAAGTTTTACCCTGCCATAATTGTTATTAAAGACCTCTGCAGAAAATACTGCTTTTTAAATATGCAACATATTTGAGGCATTAGACTTAAGAATGTGAAGTGTCAGTGATAATTTGTAGAGGTGTGATGTCATATTCTAAGATATTTTTTGGTATCTGCAGAACATTTTGGTTTGGACTAATGTGGGCAAATATTACCTACTTAAAGATTCTGTAAAGTGTTTATACTTCTGGCACTAATAAAATTATTTTCCTTTCTGCTTAAGTCTTAATCTCTTTAAACTGTTTAGTTGAAAAATATACAGTCAAAAATATATATTTACAGAATCCCAGACTATTCTGAGTTGGAAGGGACCCACAAAGATCATTGAATTAATTATTTAGTTCATTATTTAGAATTTCTTGTTTCCTGAATGTAAAATTGATGGTTGTTTCATGAGAGGCAGGGCTGAAGGAAATTTTGTTTCTACTTTATAAAGTTCTGCAGAAGTTTTAACAGTTTATAATTTGATATTTCAACACAACAGAAATCATTGAAGATCTGAGACTGCCCATTGTTAGAGGGAAAAAAATAAGTGTTTTTCTGAATGGCAGAATTGAATGAAAAAGGAAACAGCTGCCTTAAATAATTTAACTTTGGATTGATTCCACAGGCTCTGTATTGACTCTGTATGCCCCTCTCCCTTAATAAATGAATAATTCCAGATTATTATTCCTAACAAAGAATGTCTTTGATCCGGAGGGATTTCTGCAGCCCCAGCCTGAATGCAAACATTTCTGAAGACTTGCATTTACCTCCCAACAAAAGCTATATATGGGTTGTAAAACATGAATGAAAACTAATGCTTGCCTGAGCTCACTCGCTGGGCTTTCACTCCAGTCAGCAAATGGAAGTTGAAGTTTCATCTCAGCGTATTTTAGGAGGTCCTTTTCATTTAAAAACAATGATAGAACCTGTGGAAGTTTGTGGATGCATTTCACTCGTTGGAAAGTGATGAACGTGACAGTTCTATTCAAACAGTTGATGGTGCTTAACAACACATTGTACCTTTTTTTTTTTGTTGTTGGGTTTTTTTTTTCCCCATAAGCTGCAGCACAGACCTGAGAAAGGCCTTTTTTAACTTTTGTATGGAAACTTTCTGTTGTTGTGGCTGCTGACTGCTCAGCAGAACGTGTTGGTCAGGGAATACAGGATGTTCTGTGTCAGGGTTTCCTCCCTTTTTTAGTTTAAAAATGTAAAGTAACAATATCCAGTGGTAATAGAGGTGTGATTAGTCTAAATATGTGCTTGGCTCTGCAGTCACCCTGGAGTGGTGGATAAGAATTCTTGTTGTTGGGACAGAATTAGTGTTTGGTTGGTGGAAAAAGGATAAGGAAATAGGCACATAAAAATGCAAAAAAAAAAAAAAAAGGAAGTGCAATAATTTTTTTACTCTGTAAAAAATTGACTGATAAATTTAATTTACTCATGTAAATTAGTGCCATATCTATGTCTATACCCACACAAACAGTCATTGTATTTTCTTCCTCTGTGCTCTCGACTTTCAAAGGAATTGTGTGTAATCTGTATTATTTTTCCCATCAGTCTTTATTCAAATAAAACTAGAGGGGTTTTTTTGTAAGAGAGAAGCAAAGCAGTTTGGTTTCAGTGTGAAATTGGGTGAGTGAATAAAATGGGATAGCTGAGTAAAAGGAGTGTGTTGAACAAGTGCCTCATGATTTATGGGGCAAATTGTGCAAAATATACTCTATATTTATGTCATAATTCCACTAACAGTGTGAAAAAGTATTTTCCAGAGGTGGCAACAGCTTGGTAATGTAGAATCATCAAAAACAGATTTCTTGGGGTTTTCTTTTCATTAAAAAACTTTATGAAAATAGTGTCCTTTCTTTTACAGTCTGTGGGACTCAGCAAACTTGGAACAGTTTCTTTTGGAACATAATGAATTGTTTTCATTCTTCCTTTTAGAAAAGATGCAAATGCTGCATTGCTGAGTAACTTTGAGGTAAGTTTACCTGGTCCTGGTTTTAAAGCTGCACTTTAAACCTCTCCCCAGTCCTTTGTATAATATTTGGAAGCTGTAAAACGACCTGTAGGTGATTTACACCCCTCTGCATTTGATCTGTTTGTAAGAAAAAAACCTTTTAAACCAAGATATGGAAATGTTTTTGCTAGTAATGAGCACTGTATTATGATTTGTTTGGTCCCAGAATTCTGGCAGGAAGCTTAAACTCTTTTCACCAGCTGGAGTCAGTGTTAAATATTTAACTTTAACCTTGTGATGTGCAGTGTCATCCAAGAACCTGAAACTTATCTGTGCAGAGCTGTGTTCAAACCAGAGCTACAATGTCAAAGTGCATCTCTGTGAGCCAGGATACATATCCATTAATGGTGTGGGTACCTTTGGCATAACAAATGCAGTAGGACCATGACCTGCTGGGGGATGTTGCTTTGAGCATCACTCGGTGCCAGCACAGCAGGGCATGACCCAGCTCTGTCCAGCACAGGAGATAAACAAGGCAGGTTCATCCTGCCAACTTCTGCTTTGGGGCTCTTGGATAACATTTAACAAGTGCTGAAAAATCTGTTTCTAAGAGTCACAGTTGTTAAAAAACAATTTACATCCCTATTCATCAGTCTGGGGCCAAGACATTTTTCATTTCAGTTGCTGGTGCACCCACCAAAACTGCTGGAGTGGGGCCAGAGAAGAGCAACGAGGCTGGAGAAGGGAGTGGAGCACAAGTGCTGTGGGGAGAGGCTGAGG
>JAWWLZ010000050.1:5621177-5634068 GCA_035041345.1 Poliocrania exsul | reverse complement strand
ACTTCAATTTCCCCTGGCAGAGCTTGAGCCCATCGTGCCCCCTTGTCCTATTGCTGAGTGCCTGGGAGAAGACACCAGGGCAGCACAGCAGAGTTTATCCCCATGGCCAAGCCTGGGTGGAATCTTTGGGAATCTCAGAGAGCTGATGGTGTGGTTGCCTTGGCAGTTCCCAGAGGTGGTGCCCCTGAACGTGGGCGGGATGCATTTCGCCACCAGGCTGTCCACGCTGCGGCGCTACGAGGACACGATGCTGGCCGCGATGTTCAGCGGGAGGCACTACATCCCCACCGACGCCGAGGGCAGGTACTTCATCGACAGGGATGGCACCTACTTCGGGTATGTACAGGGAGGACCCTCCCGAAGGGTGGCGATTTTAAAGCAAAACAAGCGTTAATGGTTGTTTTCCGTCTGGCTAAGTCGTGTTTGTGTAGTAGGTAAATGTTGCTGGTTGGCATCCCCACCTTCAAAGCATCACGAGGATATTGCGATTAAAAAACTATTTGTTTAAGTGGGAAAGGAAAAACAAGCAATGTTTTGTGTTTGGGTATTGTCTCCTCTGGATTACCTTCTTTCAAGGTGTCAGGTTGTTTAGATGTTTTAAAACAATGTGTTTGACGTCATTTTCCAAAGGATTCACTTTTCCTTTGTAGAACCTTTGGAGTTGGACCAAAGGGTTGGACTTGATGATCTCGGAGGTCTTTTCCAACCCAATCCACTCTATGATTCTAACACTGGATTTTAATTGGTATTACAGTATCTGTGATAAAGAGGGAATGGAAGGAATAATGCATCTGGGTTTCTTACACAGTTGAAAATATATTATTTTCAGTCTTTAAACAGGATATAACAGAATGGTAAAAAAGCCCAAGCCTCAAAGAATTTATTTTTCAAAATTATTTTTGCTGGTAGTGCCATATTCCTTCAGCTTCAGGATTTCTTCTTAAGTGTTTAGCTTTTGTTTTATTTTTAATTCCACTAACAATGGTCTTATTAATGCTCTGTTTGACTTGCTGTGAGATTGTCAGCAAAGGTAAGGAGCGTTCATGGGTCCGTGTTCACAAGTTAAGGTGCCCAAAGCACAGGTTGGAATTTATCTTACATTTCTTGTTTCTTCTTTGTTGGCATTTCCTTAATGTCTTCAACAGAGAAGGATTGAATTGTTTTCAAATGACATTTGAGTTGTACCCTAACCTGGGACAGAAATAGATTAAGCCACTGTGTTTATTCTAAAATTCTTGTGTCTTTACACGTGGCAATTTGTTGGAAAATGAAGTAATTTGTGATGTTATCAATCTGGATTGAAAATACAGCTGGAACAGAGCCAAGTTAGCACGTGCTGTATTTGTTGACAATCTAAAGAAGATTTCAGTAATGTTTGTTTCATTTGATAAGGTCAATAATAGTTTTATTGGTTAATATTTATAAAGTTATTTCTTTGCCTGTTAAAAAAATGTTGTCACTTAAGAGTGTTCCAGAACTACAAGGAAATGTTCTTTCTTTTTTATTTTTTTTTAATTCTTATTTTGTATAAGGCCCTGATCCTGTGTTGAGAAACCTCCTTTGCCAATGGACCATCCATTCAGACAGAATCCTGGATCTGTGTGGGGTGAAATGTCCCTGCACAAGATTCCCTGGGAAAAGATTATTTTGTCACAGACCTAAATTTGAAATACAGTGACTGCAATCTCTTTCTCATAAAATACTCTGTCATCTTCCATTTGAAGTGGTTCCTCCACACTGAATTTAAAATATGATTTTTTTCTTTTTTGTATGAGTTTTGACATTAACAAGGGCTAAATGTGGAATAGTGACTTGGAAACAACATGGCTTTAAAAACATATGTTGGGAAAATGGATCACTTATTTTGGTTACTGTCTAAACATAAGGATTTCTGTCTCAGCAGAGTAAACAATGAATATCCAGCATTTCCCCTCCTTTACCACCTGCAACAGTTTCTGGCAGAAATGTGTTTCTTATTAATATTCTTGCCCTTTTTTTTCAGGGACATCCTGAACTTTCTGCGCTCTGGTGACCTCCCCCCGAGGGAACGAGTGAGGGCAGTTTACAAGGAAGCTCAATATTATTCCATAGGACCTTTGCTGGACAGTCTCGAGGATATCCAGCCTCTTAAAGGAGAAAAAGTTAGACAAGCTTTCCTGGGCCTAATGCCATATTACAAAGGTAAATAAACCAACTGGTCTTGACTGTCTCTTCTAGTGTGATTCAAGTGTTCTACATTGTGCTTTCAGTCTGGCTTTGATTTCTGTTGTATTTCAAAAGCTTGTTATGTCATTTTCATGCTGTTTAGATCTTTGATTTGTTACAAGGATGGGGATTTTTATTTAAAAGGGAGCAAGATCTAGGCCATAACGTTCAAGCCTTATTAAATGGGAGGGTTTCTCTGCATTTGTTCTGTCAGGACCTGCAGCTGAATAAAATGAGCATATGGTAAGGACATGAAGTTCACTTGTCACGACACCTGAACTGCACAGACACAGCTCTCAACTGAGCCTTTTAGGGGCTTTTCAGGGGCTTCAACCCCTATCATTAAATAAATCACTTGACTGCATCTCATCTTATGGGTTTTTCTGGTATTTTATTTCTCAGTCTTCTTTGTCATGGATTACAGTTACTTGGTAGTTGTGGAGAGAAGAGGAGCAGAAGAAGGGAAAAGGGGCAACTGGGTTTACATTAACAATATTTAAACTATTCTTGCACTAGGATGTTTAAGTTTCAGGAGGGACTCTATTCAGAGCTACTTTTTCACACAGTTACACACAATATTAAAACTTAGACACACCATGCAAACTGTCTAACAACACACAGCTATAGCTAATTAGTAAGTAATACATATTTCCTAAAAATTGCTAGATCTAAACAGTGTCAATGTAACTTATTTTAACTTTGTAAAAGAGCTCTATTAGTGTTATTCCATGGAGTTTCTGCAGGCTTTGTTTTCAGCTCCTGTGTGGGTCCAAGGTCTCCAAAGAGATTCCATTCTTACCTCAGAAGCTCCACCTGCAAATCCATCCTTGGTTCACTGGCTTGAAAAGGCAGATCTTCCCTGACATTCACCAGATAACTGTGATTTAGATTGCTGTTTATTTTGCTGTGTGCAGCTTCTTTTTGTGGCTAATATTGTGCTGAGGCTGATATTATGCTGAGAATAACTCACTAAACACTGCAATGATGTTCAGCATGAAATAAGTGCATCTCTTTTGCTCAGTGATTCATTGAGAATTACAGTTTGGGGGCTTCCTTTTCAGACCACTTGGAACGGATCATCGAGATAGCCAAGCTCAGAGCCATGCAGAGGAAAGCCAGATTTGCCAAGCTGAAGGTGTGTGTGTTCAAGGAGGAGATGCCCATCACTCCCTACGAGTGCCCCCACTTCAACTCACTGCGTTTCGAGCGCAGCGAGGGCGAGACGAAGCTCTTTGAGCACCACTGCGAGGTGGACGTGTCCTTCGGGCCCTGGGAGGCCGTGGCCGATGTCTACGACCTTCTGCACTGCATCGTCACGGACCTGTCTGCGCGGGGCATCACCGTGGACCACCAGTGCATCGGGGTGTGTGACAAGCACCTCATCAACCACTACTACTGCAAGAGGCCCATCTACGAGTTCAAGATCACCTGGTGGTGAGTTGGGTGGCCCAAGACGGTGTGAAGGATGAAGGACTTGCAGGGGACCTTTGGTTTTTGGGTGGTTTCTGCGATGTGGCTCTGCTGCTCACATTCCTGGGGGTCAGCCTGGTGTGGGGCTGAACCTGCTGCACAGGTGGGAGAACCTCTCAAGTCTTGACAAACCAGCCTGAAATCAGACTGTTGTTGGCTCAGGTACCTCAATGAGGCACAAAACACAAATCACCTCACGGGAAGGATGGAGAGGAGTGTCTGAATCTTCTGGAAGGTGCCCCAGCCACGTGGCCTCTGTCCCAGTCCCAGAGTGGAGCTGCAGGGCTCTCCTGCATTTTTGGGAAGCTGAGGTGCCAGTGATGATCATAGAATCATAAAATCATAGAATTGATTGGGTTGGAAAAGACCTCTGAGATCATCAAGTCCAACCCTTGGTCTGTGGTTCGAGTTTATCCACTTAGAAATGCTTTAGTTCCTACTTAAATTTCCCACTTTATACAATGGAATAATACCCAGCACAAAGATTCTGGAAATGTAGTTTTGATGTAATAGATAATTTAGAAAAAAAAAAAGGAAAAAAGGAGTATTCCCTATATATTATCAGTTGTTGTCAGGATTAAGCTGTATTTCTTTTTTAATTAAGAATCTGCATTGTGAATTATAATGTTATATTTTAATTATTATCATTGTTATAACAAGGAATAGCAGATTTGGAATATATTCCTTAATGCTTTTAGGAATAATAACTGTCCATGGAAGATTTGTGCCTGTTTTTAGCCTTAGAAATTCTAAATGTTTACAATATCTGCAAAGAAAAAAAAAAAAAGAAGCTCTATAGAATCAGGTCAAATGAGAAACCCCTATGTATGTTCCTATTAGCAGAGGTAAGAGGAATATTTAATGTATATTATTTTATTACTGACTCTTTTTACATTCTGTGATATTAAACTTTGTTCTGAAAACATGAAACTGCAGCTATTGGACTTTACTGATCCATGTTAATTTTAACAGGGAGCAACAGGAGGTTTAACTACCAGGTGTCATATTAAGTGACTTGGCCAATTCCACAGCACATTAAATGTTTCTGCATCTGTTTCACACCTGTAAAATACCTTATTTTAACCAAAACCTGTAATGAGGAATCAATTGATGAGAGTGTGAGTTCTTTGATTTGTTTTGGAGCACTTCAGGTCTTGGTTAGCTGAAGAACAAAAGCAGTGAGTTATTGCAGCAGAAAGTTCTGCATGACCCCCTTTTGATGGATTTTTTTTTAAGTCTTGGGAAGTCTGTCTGGGAGACACTTCATGATGTAATATATGCAAATCCCTGAATTTGTTAATGTGAATATTTTTGAGCTTTTGTGGTTCAGTTTGTAATGGTCTTCCCTGAAACTGGCAGGAGTGATGAGGGTGGAGTTAAACTCTGGCCCTCTGATAAGCCAATTTATGCCTTAGGTATCTCCTGCCCTCATTTTGTAAAATGGCTCATCCCAAAGGTGTTGGATGTAGGAAAAAGTAAAGTTTTTGTGGTTTTTTTCTGGTGTGCTTACAGGAAAACCAGGAATCTTCCTTGATTCTTATCAGTGAGTCATTAAGAGAATCAGGGCTTGGTAATCCACTCACACTCTGCACTCTGAGCTGCTTCAGTGGCAGACAAAGCGGTCCCAGGGCTGGGCTGGCTCACACCAGTCCTTGAAGGCAAAACTCCAACACTTCTGTATGAGAAACGAGCTGATTTGCATAAAAACCTAATCTGGCCTTTGCTGAGCGATTGTTCAAATTCCTGTGAGCTGAAGGATGTTGGTATTTTAAACTGTTCCAAGCAATAGCTTTGTTACCCCCTGATCTGCTCTGAGCCACTTGTTCCAGTGGATGCTTTGTGAGAGGTTGGCATTGCAATATGGTGAGTGCAGGTTGCAAAGACTCAGTGAAAAATCTTACTGTAAAAAATACCTGAGTAAATTAATTAAACCAACTTATAATCACTTTAATTTCACTCTTCTACTTATTTTTTTAAAATAAAGACTGTTAATAATTGTAAACTTCCTTCTCTTAAGGGCTTGCATCTGTTTAATAGGAATATGCATTCAGCCTAAGCTGTATTTTGGGAGTTATATTCTGGTTTTTATTGCTTGATATGGGCTGAAGGACAACAGCACGATCCCTTATGTGTTTGGGGTTTTGTTCTTAAAAAACTAATCACACATCTAATTAAAACTCATGATTTTCTATCTTCATTTGGCACTTGCAAGCCCTGGGAACGAACCCTCCTTTCCCAGCTTTATTCTCACTGCTCATTGTTTATAGATGAGGTGGGGCAGGTGACATGATGAGGAAGATGATGGAAGTGCCACCAGGGAAAGGCTCATGTCAGAGCTGGGTGTTCCCACTGCAGAGCGTTCTTTGCCTTTGATTTCAGCTCTCGTTGTGTGTGAGGCAGAGGAACATTCAGCACCTTCTGTGTGAGCTCAGTCTGTCAGGAATTCAGGGCAACTTCCACTGGGCATTTATTCCTGTAAGTGTTAAAGTTCATTGGGTTGTGATTCTGGGAGAGAAGAGGGTGGGAAAATCCAGTGGCTGTGGATTTGCTGCCACAGCTGGGTCTTTCTGTGTGGCAAAGCAGAGTAATGGTTTGGGACACACCTGCCTGACAGGTAAGAGAAGAATTCAGAGCAGGGACTGTAGAAAAATGATCTCTTAACTCACCATAACACTCTGGGATGTATTTCTTTCACTTCCTTCATTTAATAACTACTTTTCTCTGGGCAATTTGTACACCCCCCTGGCTTTAGGCTGTGGTTGGCATTGCTGAGCCTGCAGTTGGGCTGAGCTCTCTGGTCATTTCCAGGTAAACAGTTGTAAATGTTTTCAGGTTGTTATTTCTAGGTAAACAGTTGTAAATGTTTTCTGGTTGTTCACACACAGCAGCACCACCAGGATGGTTGGGCTATGGAAACATAATTTGACTTAACAGAAAAAAACTCCACTCAATCTTTCATTATCTTTCTGCAAAAAAAGCTTATTTCAGAGGGTAATTATGTTCTGTTTATCTCCTGTACATAGTTCTCTAACTGGAAACCCCTTTCCAGAACAGCAGTTCTTAATCATTTTACTTACACAAGCTTAGTCTAAGTTTACCTCCACTTTTCACTGTGACTTTTCTAAATGGGTTTTGTTTTGCTGAATTATGAATTATATGTGTCTATGCATTGTAACCTGTAATGCCTTTGAAAATCCAGCCTGGATGCCAACGATCAGGGTTTGGAATTATCTCCAAATGTGTTTTGTTAATAATTATGTTGATGTGGGGTGTTCAATACTGTGAGTACTGCAGTGTTTTATTTCTTTAGACTTTAGACTTTTCAGTTCAGGTAATATAGAGTCTATGTTTTTTATTTAAAACACATAGAAGAAAATGTGGTTATAAATTTGTGTTGTGCAATAAAAGATTATTACACTGAAAACTGCTGGAATTTGGCTCATCTGCTCTGCAGCCACTGCCATGCCCCTTAACACTCCCTGGGATGAATTTGCTTTGCGTGACTGATGGAAATGAAGACACCAGGCTGTGTTTGAATGGCACCAAAGCTCCTTCATCACCTCCTCAGCACATGGCACTGACCCACAGCATTTCACTTCTCTTTCCTTCCCTCCACTTCATGTGACAGTGCACAGAAAGTCCCACTGGCTGTCTCCGATTGTGCAATGCTTGAAAACAAAGTTTCTCGACTTGCTTGGCTGGCTGTGTTCTGAAATAGTTTCTGAAGTAACTAAAAATACCCTTTCCTGGCTGTCCATCTGTCCTGCTGGAGCGGTCCCTGTTTCAGAGCAGCGTGGCAGGATTGAGACCCGCTGGGGAAAGGAAGGAGAAAAAATAGAGACCCAAATCAGGTAACTGAGAATGGAAAGAGGAGTAAGTTTGAAACAGCAGCGACACTTTCTGGTTTTGCTGCAGTCAGGGGGGTCAGGGCCTGGGGGTGACAACAGAGGAGCGGAGAGGGAAAGGAGGGGAAGACAAGACGCTGAAAACTGTAGATCTAATCGTAATTCCAGGAATTAGGAACGTGTGTGTGTGTGAGAGAGAGACAGCCCCGGCAGCTCTTCCCGGGCCCCGCTTTACCCAGAGCCCCCTCAGAGCCCCGGGTCCAGCCGGGATCCCCCTCGGGGGCCGCTCGGCCCTTCCCCAGGCCCCGGTTCTTTCCTCAGGGCCTTGGGCTCCACTCGGCCCTTCCCCAGGCCCTGGTCCCCCCAGTTCGTTCCCCAGGGCCGCGGGGACCGCTCTGCCTTTCCCCGCTCCCCCCGGTTTCTCCCCAGGCCCACGGGCCCCGCTCCGCCTTTCCCAGCGCCGCTTCCTCCCGCACTCGGCCCCGCCCCGGAGGTTCTCTCGCCCTTCTCGCCCTTCCGCCGGAGCGGAGGGAGGGCCGGAGGCAGTGCCGGGCCGGGCCGAGCGGGAGCAGCGCAGGCGGAGCGGGCCGGGCCCGGCGCCCGGGGCAGCCGGTGAGAGCCCGGGGGTGCGGGGGCTGCCGGGGGTCGGTGTCCCCCCGGTATAAGCCCTGCCGGGGTCGGTCCTTCCCGGTACAAGTTCTGCTGGGGGTCGTTCAATCCCTGCCGGGGGTCAGTGTCTCGCCGGTATAATCCCTGCCCGGGGGTCGTTCAAGCCTTGCCAGGGTTGGTCTTTCCCCGTATGAGCCCTTGCCAGGGTCGGTCCCTCCCGGTACAAACCCTGCTGGGGTCGTTCTCCCTCGGTATAAGCCCTGCCGGGGGTCGGCCCCCACCCTCGGTATAAGCCCTAAAAAGGGGGTCGTTCCCCCCTCCCGGTATAAGCCCTGCCGGGGATCGTTCCCCCCTCCCGGTATAAGGCCTGCCGGGGCCGGTCCCTACCGGGGTCTGTCTTCCCCGGTACAAGCCCTGCTGGGGATCGTTCAAGCTCTGCCGGGGTCGGTCCTTCCCGGTATAAGCCCTGCTGGGGTCGGTGTCCCCCGGTATAAGCCCTGCCGGGGTCGGTCCGCCCCTCCGAGGGCTCCGCTCCGGCCCCACCGCCCGGGATGACACCGGGGGATGCACTGAAGCTTCACCCCCTCCCTGTGCGGTTCCCAGAGCTCGCTTTATTGGGTATCTCTGTGTTTTAACCCGGTGGGGCTGCACTGGCAGCTGTCGGTGGCTCCCCCAGAATGCCCCCCAGGCCTGTTTGCCTGATGAGCTCCTTGTGGATCAGTGAGGTTTTGGCTTTTTTCCTGTGAGTATTTGCCTGAGCTCTGCCGAGGATTAAAATCCTGGAAACTCCAGCCAGGTGAAGTCCTGAGAATATTTGAGCTGCTGTAGGTGTTTGTCTTCCTCCATGTGCAGCTCCTAAAGGTGTTTTCTTGTTATTACATATACATATTTCAGCTCCGTGGTTTGTTCCAGAAGTTAACCAGGTGCAGGTGTCCCTGATACCTTTCCCAATATCCCTCCCAGCCCGTTTTCCTGGGGAGTTCCTTGTGGATCAATGAATTGTTTTGCTTTTTTCCTGTGAGTGTTCCCATTGCCTGACTTCTCACTGCGGGGCTGTGCATCAAAGTTCTTTTAAGTCAAGCCAGGTGAAGTCTGGAGAGTATTTAAGTTGCTTTTATGGGGGTTTGGCACAGTTTGAGGCACTTTGTGCAGCATTCAGGTTGTTCCTTGCAGCAGGGAGTGGCTGGAACCTCAGAGAGGGTGTGGGATACTGAAAGGTGAATGACGTGCTTGAATTAACAAAAAATTCTCTGAGAGGTTGATTTAATGCTGTCTTAACTCCTGCTGGTATGTGGTGTGGTTGCTGCATTGACTGAGAGGGTTTATAGGAAAAATTAAGCTGTTGGTTTGGGGGTTTTTTGAGCTGAGAGGGGCCCAGATCTGTCGCAGTGCTGGGAATCAGCAGCACTGCACAGTTTTGGTAAAAAGGGTGGCATTGTGGAGGTTGGGATTTAAATCCAAATAGTCATTAAACTGGTTTTGAAGTGGTGCTTTGTGTTGGCAGTGCCTCCCACCAGCACTTTGGGAAGTGCACTGGGCTTTGCAGTTCCTCAAGACTCCTTTGAGCCCCCTGACTGACCAGCACAGAAGGATATGATGTTTTCCAGGAACTGTTTTACTCTGGAATTGGAGGTGTTGGCCTTCTGGATGGGGTTACACAAGAGTTTTGCAGCAGGGAGGATTAGGAAGAGAATTGGAGTTCATGGAATGCTTTGCTGACAAAAAGCCCCCAACCAAAACAACATTCATTGGAAGGGAAGAATAGGATAAAAAGCCAATTATACCAATTCCTAAAAGGGGTGTACACAACAAAGTGATTGTAAGCTTGAACACAGTCCATGAATCTGGTATTTAATTTTGTTATTTAAGCCAGAGTAGTCTGGCTTGGCTCCCTCCTTCCCCTCTTGAAGTTTGCTGTATAATCCCCAATTATGCTTGGGTTTTTTCTAGTAATTAACTACTTGTCATATAAAAGTAGACCTTGAAATTGTGCTTGTGAAGTCCTATTAAAATGCTGGTAAGTAACAAGTCAGGTACAAGATGTTTCAAAGTTTTCCTGTGAGGTTGTAGCCAACTTCACTTTAGTGTGTCCAGGTGAACGTGGTTGACATGTTGGCAAAAATAATGTGGAGAAACCTCTCTCTGCTATTTCTAAGGAGATTTTAGAAGTTTTAACTAATCCTCTTCTTGAATTCCCACCCAGTTAAAGAGTACAAAGAGTTTTTAGATGTTTCCTGTGATTTCATTTAAAAGCAGGGTTGTGAGTCACATGTAGAGGGTGAGACACAGGCTGGTAATTCATGGATCTGTGCTGGTCCTGCTGGGGGCTGAGGGGTCATTTAATGGGGACAAACCAACCAACCTGTGGCTTCAGGGCTGTGCTGACATTTGGGGGCCAAAGCACCTCCCCAAGCTGAGAGAATGGTGAGCTCTGTGGGCAGAGCTGGAGCCTTTGGGTTTTGGAGGTTTGAAGCAGTGGCTGCAATTTCCCCTCCCAGTGACAGTGCCCAGCAGTGGGGGTTGTTTGGGGTGGCTGCTGTGTCTGTCATCACAATAATGACTGGGTTTTTTCTTTTCTTCAGACCATTTTTTAGCAGTTTGCACTGTTTTTCCCAGGAAACTGCTGTGGTGGAATCTCTTAACTCCAAGGAAGATGCACATTAAGACTGTGAGCACAGCAAAGATGTCAGCTGGTTTCTTGCCTAATTCCCAACTCCTCTAATGGCTTTTGTATTTTCTGAGCTCATATTGCCCCACCCTTTCCTTTGGAGGAAATTAGCTCATGTTTAATTACCCTTCTGCTAATTATATGTTTGGGGTTCCACCTGAATCAGGGCTATTTCAACACGTAGGCTGCTCTGAACAATTTTGTGGCATTGGGGCAATGATTGTTTTTTGAATTAAATACACTTTAATTTAATTAAGGGTCCACTGGCAAAATGCACAGTTGTTAAAGACTGTAACTCAATCCCATCCTTTCACTCCCTCAGTTTTGATGTCCTTTCTAATCTACCTTACAAATATATTTTAGTAAAAGAAGCTGCTTGCTGTTCTCTTGATCTGAAGTACAAGGTGGTTATTCAGGCACCACTAAAATGTGAAACAGCAACAGTTAATGCAAGAATTGAGTCTTTGGAGACTTCCCTGGTTTTCTTTTTTTTTTCCCTGCTCTAAAATCCCATGTCTGGGCATGGCCAGAAATGACCAAACAGCTGCAGTGAGTGATGCTTCGTGAACACTCTTTGGAGTACTTTGATGTTTTTGAGTAAGAGGACTTAAAGTTGTTCATTAGAAGAATTAAAGTTATTCATTAAGTGCTGTGAGGAAACTTAAAGAGCTGAATCACATTGGCTTCAGTTCAGTGAAAGGCCTGGTGTGGGTTGTTGCCAATACTTGTGCCAAGGGTTTTTTTGGGAAGACTGTAAGTTTCAGGGAGGGGAAAAAAACCCAACACAACAAGAAACTAAAACAAAGCCACAACCCAAAACAAACCCACGAGTTCAGAGGCTGTTTTGTGGAGGGTTGTCCTGATTTTAGATACATTCATTAATGAACATTGTTACTAATAGTGATACTCATTTACAGAACAGTCTTGCAAAGCTGCTGCTTTAACTTGCAGCCTTAGTTTGCAGAGTTTTTAGCTAATTGTTATTCATAGCTGGCAATAATTACATATTGACTTGCAATTACCTCTCACTAGGGGTGTTTAGAGATTCTTTAAACAAGACCCTTTCTCTTCAGCTTTGGTGTATGAGCTTTTCCAGCCAACTGTTCTGTCAAAGGTGACCTCAGCAATCCAGGACTAATCAATAGTTTATGACCCAGTCGAGATCTTGCTGTGGGTGGCACAATCTGCACTGGCAGCAGAGGGACCTCCCTGCTCCATCCCTGGGAAGGGAGGGAAGTATGTACTGGAAAACAAAAGCCTGGTGATGTTGCAGGTAAATCTGTGCTGCTTCTAAACCTTATTCCACACAGTGGGAGCCAAAGCTGTGTCTGCAGCCCTTGGAAACCCCTCACGTGTTCTGACAATTATTTGGGGTTTATTGCTGCAAAGTTCAGTCTTTCATGTGTGCATTAAACCAGCCCTTGGTGACAGATCCTGTTTGGACTGAAGGAGTCCCCTTTTCCTGCCACAGAAAAGCTGAGGCTGCTGTGACTGATACCTGCTTTTATAGCTTTACTATGAATTTTTCTGGGTGTTTTGTAATCTGATCTGTGTGAAAATTAAAATACAGTCTCTTACTGTTATTAAGAGCTTTGGGTGGTCCAATGTCCTGGATTGCTGCTCCTTCAGTTCCCTCTGTGGGACACTGACAAAAATGGCCTTAGGATTTATGGACTTGGAACAAAATTCATGTTTCCTGTGTCTTGACTCCTTTGTTTCCTTTAGTAAATCTTCAAAGGCAGGTCAGAGTATGTGATGGGGAAAGTGATGTGGCTGTCAGAAAAGTTGGTTTGACTGGGTTTGGTTCATGGGCTGCTTCCCTGGCTGTGGTAACTGAAACCTGAACTGTTTGCACTTGTGTTTTTGGTTTCAGTTCTGCCACAGCCACAGAGGAACTGGTGGGCAGACAGCTGGTTTATCCTTCCTAAAAAAATGATGTGGGTTTCCCTTTTCTGAAATCAGAGCTGTGATTTATTGGGTTTTCTTCTTGGATGACAAACTTGACAGGAAAAATCCAGGGGTGTGAGCAAGGGATGGGAGAGGTGTGAGCAAGGGATGGGAGAGGTGTGAGCAAGGGATGGGAAAGGTGTGAGC
>JAWWLZ010000050.1:5582316-5597321 GCA_035041345.1 Poliocrania exsul | reverse complement strand
GTTTTTTCTGCTCTCCAACTTCAATTTCCCCTGGCAGAGCTTGAGCCCATCGTGCCCCCTTGTCCTATTGCTGAGTGATGGGAATCAGCACTGGGATGAATTCCTCCTTCCTACCTCCCCTTCTGCTGCTGACAGAGCTTTTAGACTGTACAATTTCATCCCACATGGTCTTGATTTGCTTCCTAAAAAGATGATCTGAATCTGCTGCAGATTCTGGCACCTCTTTCCCCACAGGTAAAGTCTTGCCCTTGGCCTTGCTGAACCTGGTGAGGTTCTCACAGCCCCAGCTCTCCAGCCAGTCCAGATCCCCCTGGATGGGATCCCTTCCCTCCAGACTGTGACCTCTCCTCCCAGCTCAGTGTCACTGCCAGCCTTGCTGAGGGTGCCTCCCATCCCGTCCCATCCCGTCCCATCCCGTCCCATCCCATCCCAATGTCCCCCTCAGGATGTGGCACAGCCCCAGTCCCAGTGCTGTTCCCAGCTGGCCTCTCTCTGCTTTATTTTTTTTTCAAGTTCAGTTTGAAAAGAAGAGAACCAAATCAAAGATAATTTTGGTACCTGCTGCTGTTTTACTGTTTTGAAACGAGCAGCACTTTGGGATGAACTGCTTTGTTTGCCTGTTATTTAGGGATGGTTTGCTGAGAAAATCACCCTGAGCTTGATTGGTGTTAGTAAATATTTTCCTGGCAGCAACATTATTTTCATTCCAAGTGGTTAACCCTGATGTGACCCATTTCCTAACCCCATTGGGCTGCTGGTAATGGGGCATCTTTGAGAACATAATTGATTTATAAATAAACTGAGCTGTGCAGCTCAGATGGAACTGTGCTGTACAATGAGATGGTCAGGCTTGGAAATCAGTGCTGGGATGGGCAGTGCTGCTCTTCTCTTCCACCCACAGTGTTCCTCCTTCAGGTATTTCAGTGGTGCTTTTGTATTTAGACCCTTCCCACTACAAGAAAGGGAATTATTTATAAGGAAATGTCACCATTTTCAGCTTTGTAGTGGGAAGATGGAAGTTTGATCAGTTTGACATTATGGCCAGTGCAGGTAAAAATGTCAAACAACTTTGATGCCTTTAAAATTCTTGTTTAAAGGTTTTTTTTTTCCTTCAACAACTGCAATTTTGCTTTTAATGTCTGCTTTAGTACAGCATTCATTTTTTTATTGTTGTTAGGAATTCAGTTCCTTTGATATTAAGCCCCGAAATGGGGATTTAATCCTTGGGCTGTGACTCATTTCAAGATTTTCCTTATTTGTAATTTATTCTTGAAAAACTCATCAGTCTCTTGCAGCAGTTTCCTTTTCTACATTCTTTCATATATAAATAATTCTTTCATATATAAATAAGGAGGAATTTACTCCTCTGAGGTTGCTGTCTGGTCTTGAGCTGCACTGGAGGAAAATTCCCTGAGTTGTAGAATATGTGATGATTTTCTTGCTTTTCAGACAGACATCTCTGTTTCCCTGGGACTCTGACAGATCAACTCTTGGGTTTCCATCCTTTCCCATTTATATCTCTTTACCTCTGTAAGAATTTCCAGGGTTTGTAGGGCCTGATTTAAGAGCACAACATCTCCAGTGCTTGTCCAGGGTTTCCTGGTGAGTTCCATGAGCTCTAACTCTGCCTTTGGTCCTGATGAACAGCCAGCAATCACTTTGGAGCTGGTTTTCATTCTTCCCGTTGTACTTGAGCTCCTTGTTGGGCTGACTGGGGAGATTTTTACTGCACTGGTATTAAAAGGCTTGGCCAGAGTGGGGAGAGGCAGCAGAGTCATCAGAGCCGCTTGCTAAATTATTTATTTGGCTAAAAAGTGAAATCTGATCTTGCTTGCCTGACCTGCCAGCAGGTAATAGCATTTGGTTTCTTTTTTTAACTGGGTGAAGAAAAAGTAAAATTTCAATCATATTAAGTTGTTCATTTGCACAGAGGAGGGAGTTGGTTACAACTGGAGCTGGTGGAAGAATTGCATTTGTGTTGTGATTCTATCAGAAAGGAGGAGCTTGAGAAACCCCTAAAATCCGGTGGGAATATACATTTAGATGTACCTGCAGTGGTCTGGTTCACAAACTCTTTTAATAATTAATGTTATTTAAGCACTTTGATAAAAAATCAGTAGTTCTTTGGGCAGCAGCATGAAAACATTTGTCATTGTGGTTTGCACCAGCCATATCCAATTGCTGTTTTCATGTCAGCTCTAGTATTGAAATCCACAGTTGTTCCCTTTTCTCTCCCAAATGCTCCAAAGGCATATTATGCCTCGGAAATTGCAGCTTAGAGCATTTTCTAATTGCTTTCAAAGCCATTGAGTTATGGGAGCATATTAAGCAACTGGCACTTAAAAGCTGGTGATCTCTTACATAAAAATATTAGCCCAAATATTTTCCTGTGTCTGCTTTTCAGCACATCCCATTTTATGGCTGATTTTAGACCCTGTGGTAAACAAATGTGCTAATGGGGGTGCTGGGAGCCCCTTTAAAAAGGACTCCCAGCCCTGTGTGTGCTGTGAGTGACACTCAGCTCTGATTAAATGCTGCAATAAACCCTGATCTGTGTTAGTTTCAAAAGGAAATTCAGACGGGAACGCTGAATACAACCCTGCTTTTGGTTTATCTTTTGATCTTTTCCCATCCCAACATGTGTCTCCAATGTTTCTAAATGGAGTGTTGGGGATTTTTAAGAAATTTGCTGCCAGGGACAAGACAGGCAGAGCAGGCAGGAGGGCGGGTCGTGCCCAGCATGAGCCCTGCCAGCCCCAGCTCTCCCTCTCCCTCCCATCCCTGCCTGCTGCCACCTCCACTGGCCTGCTGGGCTGGAGCACAGCTGGGCTTGGACAGAGGGAAGTTCTGGTAAGGTGCACATTTATCTTCACCTTCTCTTTCCTCTCTCCTTCCCCTCCTTTCCCTGCTCTCACTCAGACGCTTTATTTTCGTAGAGGTGTTTGCAGCACCTGGTTGTTCTCGCTGATAAAAACTTGCTGCTTTCCTGGGCTTTGCAGAGTGGTTGGAAATGGGTTGATGGTGCAAAATAGTAAACTCAGGGTGTGATCTTATGCTCTCCAGAGCACTGTCTGAGCAGGTTTCACTGAGGAGAGCAAGCGGGAGTGTGGGCAGAGTCAGCAGGCACAGCTCAGAGTTGTGTTGTTGGCACAGCACCTCCGGTCTCTTCTCTGGGAGTTGAAGTTTCTCCTCTCTGGGGCAGCTTTGCAGGTTTTGTCAATATTTCTTCTGTTAATACCAACAGAAGCACTTCTGCCAGTAAACCCCTGAGCATACACAAGGAAGTTGTGATCGTTGTACACTGAGGGGCCTGACAAAGGCTTTATCTCAATGCTTGTCCTTTACCCTGCTCTTGTTTTCTTTTAAATCAATAGATCAGATCAAAGATCACTCCCTCCCTTGCCGTGTTTCTCCAACCCTGTCCCTCTCTCATCCTCAGCCCTGCTGCACCTGGATTGTAAGGGAAGAGTCAGTGAGGATCTCCCAGACTAAAATGCTTCTCAGATCCTGTTTTGAAGGCAGCATCACCTGGGGTTAAGGATTGGGTAAAGAGGGATCCTTAAGGCTCCAGCCTGAGTTTGGAAAGTATGTGCAGGATGCACAATGTTTGACCTGCAGGCTGTGTCACAGCTCTGTCCACACTGTAATTTGGGAGCTCCAAACATGCCTGGAATGAAGTGTAGCAGTGTGTGTGGGGAAAGGAAAGAACTGGGTTTATTGCTTATCAGTGATACTGGGCTGTGCCAGAAGTTCTCCTCATTTCTTCAGATCTGTTCCCAGATGGCAGTTTCAGGTGCTGAGGAGGTGAAGTTGAGCATGTTTTGATTTATGTTGTATTTAAGACACACAGTCTGTGTTCAGTGAGTGGTGCAGTCACATAATTGAGTCTCACTTCGGTGTATGATTCCATTTCTCAGTGTCAAACTTTTGTCTTGTGTCATCTGCCACCCCCACCCTGGAACCCACAGCCCAGTCACTGTTGGAATATTCCTTCTTTTCAGGTGAACAATCAGAATAATGTTCTACATAAACCTGTTGGAGAACCTGAAGGTTTACATCAGCAGCCGACCTCCCCTCGTGGTCTTCATGATCAGTGTCAGTGCTATGGCAATAGCTTTCCTGACACTGGGTTATTTCTTCAAAATCAAGGAGATCAAGTCACCAGAAATGACAGAGGTAGGTACAAAATGTTCCTGAGCTAAGCAGTGGAAATACTAATTAGAAAAACATGCCTGAAGCAAATGGCCTTTAGGAATGGTACTCTCAGTTCGGTGCCCCCACTGAGTGTTACCTCCTGCCCCTCCAGCTGGAGGCACAAAAGGCAAAGATCACAGGCTGAGATAAGAAAAACTTACTGGAAACAGCAACAATATTAATAACAAAAGGTGTAAGAAAAGAAATCATTTATGTGGACAAACATTGTAATAGACAACACTGGACAGGTCCCTCCACCTCCTTCTCTCAGCTGGAAGGAACATCCTTCTCCCTGGAATTGAGAATCCTTTCCCCCAGCAATGATGTGAGGTGTTACAGAATAACCTTCAGGTCTGAGCCATACCCCCTCCTGGCTCCTGCAGAAAATGAACCCTGTCCTGGCTGGAATCAGCACATTATGGGAGGGTGTCTTATTTATACCTGCCTCTGATTTCATAGGGGAGATGCTGTTGGTGTGAGTGTTTGGTGGACTTGTTTTATTTCAAGGATGAGGCCAAATCATCCATCACAGATCTTCCTTACCATGGCAAACCTCCCTGTTTCTCACCCTGTTGGCCCAGCCAGCTGATTTGGGAACCTCCTTACCCAGCAGTGCTGTTCTGTCATGAGGGAAACCTCACCAGAAACTGCTCCTGCGCTGAGCATGGTGAGAACACACCGAGTGAGGATGTTCCCTTTGCAGCTCAGAGGATGCTGTGCTGAGCTGTGGGCAGGCAGTGGCTGGGACTGAACACTTCTGACTTCTGTCAGCAGCTTGCCCTGCTGTTGAGATGGCCCTGGTGGTGTTTGTGCTTCCTTTGTGAGCTGTGCCATTTCTGTTCAGTGCAGTTTGTTGGCTGCCCCAGGGAGGTGGTTGAAATCTCCATGTTTGTTTTAAGGACTGGAATACTTTCCTCCTGAGGTTTAATGATTTGGACTTCTGTATATCTGAGAATGAAACCTTGAAGCATCTCCTCAATGACACCACAACTCCAGAAAGCACCGTGACCAGCGGGCAGGCGAGATCTTCCACCCAGTCCCCACAGGCCCTGGAGGACTCTGGGCCCATAAACATCTCTGTGACCATCACACTGACACTGGACCCACTGAGACCCTTTGGGGGATATTCCCGCAATGTCACACACCTGAGCTCCACCATTTTTGGGCACCAAATTGGACTTTCAGGTATGCAAGAATGAAGCTTTATGAATTCGGTTTCCAGTTGGATCTTAAAGGTGTTTTCCAACCTTTCAAGGGGAAATGGCTTCAAACTGAAAGAAAGTAGGTTTAGATGGGATATTGGGAAGGAATGCTTCCCTGTGAGGGTGGGCAGGCCCTGGCACAGGTTGGGCAGAGAAGCTGAGGCTGCCCCATCCCTGGAAGTGTCCAAGGCCAGGTTAGACAGGGCTTGGAGCAACCTGGGACAGTGGGAGGTGTCCCTGCCCATGGCAGGGGGTGGAATGAGATTCCTTTCCAACCACTATTCATTGATTCTAAATGATTCTATTGCTTAAAGGATAACTATAACCAAATAAAAGGTCAGCAGCTTATTACTGGTGATAAAAATCTTTTGTGTAGAACAAGGATGTGTTTGCAGCTTTGTTGTGAGTACATTCCTGTGCAGAGCCCTCCACTTGGTTGTTACAGGAACGTTTCCCTGCAGTCAGAGTGGCAAAGAACCTGCAGGTGTGCCCAGATTAGGCTTTGCAGTTTTAAATGATTAACCTAATGACAATGGAAGGTAATTTTTAAGCCAACAGCATTTCAAACAGCAAAAGCTTGTAGAGTGACTGTCTTCAGTTGTCTTGATACAGCTTCAGGTCCTGAACTGACATTTTAAAGGCAGTGTGACAAATACACATTAGAGAGCAAGTATCATGTTGTCTAAAAATAAATATGCTTTATCTAAAATGCATGTGTGAATAAGCTTTAATATCCCAAACAGCAGCAGATAAGATGATTACAGTCTCTGTGGTGTGGGGTGACCAACCTGCTGTGTGGCTGCCTGCCAGTAGGTTTCCACAGCAGTTTGTAGAAAATTAATAGAAATTAATAATAGAACCTCACTGAGTTGTAGCTTTTAGCCAGGGTTGCATTTTATGACAATCCCTGAAGGTGTCTTGAACCTGAGAGACATTGCCCATAGCTGCAAATCTGTATTACTGTATTTTCTGTTGTTGTTTTGCTACTGCTTTAAGAGCTATCAAGTGCAAGCTCCATTTCCAGCAGCCTGGATTTATTTTCAGTCTCAATATATCCACGTGGAGTTATTGTGTAGGACTTAACCTGCAGTTCAGTATCTGCTGACACCTTTTTGTCTGCACAAACATTTCCAGCTGGAAAAGTGAACATCTGAAAAAACAAATGTGGAACAAAGTTTTCAGGAGGAGAAACCTTAAAGATCAGTGACTTTCTAATAAATAAAGTTCTCTGAGCATGCATGAGTTCACTTATAAGTAGTTTTTACTTTCTGAAGGTTGCTTAATGACCCCAGTTCTTCTGTGGTGGGAGAGATCAGAAAGATGAGCAGCTGGGATTTTTGTTGTTTTGTTTTAGTTTTTAACTTTGTTTTTGCTCTCTTTGTTGCTGATAAAGATCCTGGATGAGTTCAAAGCTACAGATTCAGGGTGTTTGTTGCTACCTTAGTCATTTGTGTGTTGTCCTTTATCCTGGTGATTGTTGCTCAGATACTTTTGTGAATGAAAACCAGCTTTGCCTCTCTCTTTCTCAAAGGCAGAGAATCCCATGAGGAAATAAATATTACATTCACCCTGCCAGCTGCCTGGAATTCAGATGACTGTGTTCTCCACGGCCACTGCGAGCAGGTCGTGTTCACCACCTGCATGACTGTGACAGCAGCCAGCAGTGTCTTTCCTGTCACAGTGTAAGTGCATCTTAAACACCCCTTCACACACTGGTCACTGGGGGATTGATTCCTCAGCTGCTTCTCTGAGGATGTGAATTCCTCATGAACATTCCTGTTGACTGTGGAAATTATGTACCTTCCCTCCTTCCCCCACAGTAAATCATTGGTTGTGAAAATTCTGCTGCCTTTTAGCAGCACCAGATTTTTCTGAGGGTGTTCTGAACTGTAGCCCATACCTGCCTTTCACCATGCTGCCTAATCTTCACTGGGAGCAAACAACCCATGGAGATTTAAGAAAGATACCCTGTGATTTAGTTTCACTGCCTTGTGTGAGAGAGAAGATGGGACACGAAGGTTCTTATCCTCTTCCCTCTGAGAGATCAGCATAAGCCAAATGCTGCTGTGCTGCCATGTCCCTACCCCAGCAGGTACAGACCTTCCATCCAAATAGATTCCCTTTGTCTTCTCTGGATTCTCTGACACTTCAATCCTCCCTGGAGAACCACCACACAGAGCCACGTGGCTGTGTGAAGCCTTATGGAACCCAGTGTTTTTCCAATTAAACTGTGGGATGTTGACTTAGTGGAGCAACATGCAGTTAAATTCTAATCTTAGTGCAGGAACCATATGGGTTTTATAAACCCTTTTGGTTAAACTGTGGGGTTTGTTGTTGTTTTGGAAGGTCCAAACTAAGCCCAGGTTTTGAAGAGACAGTAAAAGTTGATAATCTCGGAGGTCTTTTCTAACCCAATCAATTCTATGATTCTCTGATTCATGCTGACCATGGGGAATGCCACCAGGGTGCTAATTCTCTCTGTTTCCCCACAGTCAGCCACCACATTGTGTTCCTGAAACATACAGCAATGCCACTCTGTGGTACAAGATCTTCACCACAGCGAGGGACTCCAACACCAAATATGCACAGGATTATAACCCATTCTGGTGTTACAAAGGAGCAATTGGAAAAGTCTATCACGCTTTAAATCCCAAGCTCACTGTTATAGTTCCAGATGTAAGTGCTGGGCTGTTTCTAGATGGTGTTTTGGAGAAATGCTTAGCTCTGTTTTAATTGAACATGGTTCTTTTTGGGGCCTAAATTAGTCATGTTCAGTGCTGGGAGGGCTGAGACAAAGCTGGAAAAGCTCTGCCCCCAGTGGGTGTGATGGGCTTCATGTAATCTCCATGTGCCTCACAGCTCTTAATAACTAACACTTATATTCTGAAATCACTTCACAAAAGCCTCTCTCAGTATATGGGCAAAGATCTATAACCCAGATTTTCAACACAAGGCACATTTTGACTCTTTGTGCCACAATTAGGGATCACTTTCATTACTACACCAGCTGCGTAAAGGGGGAACTTGATTCATGAAGTAATTTCTGTGTTGATCTGGTAATTATTGCTTTAATATAAAATGCCAGCCCCTGGTGCTGTGTCAGTAAATGGCTTTAATTCTCTGTGCAGGATGATCGCTCCCTAATAAACCTGCATCTCATGCACACCAGTTACTTCCTTTTTGTCATGGTGATTACAATGTTCTGCTATGCAGTTATTAAAGGCAGACCAAGCAAACTGAGGCAAAGCAATACAGAGTTCTGCTCTGAAAAGGTGAGTCTGTGTGGTAACAAAATATTGACTCTGATAAGAAAACACAGAAAACATTTTTTACCCAGGACAGACTGGTTTTTCTTGTCTTTGGAGATGTAGATTCAGTTGCCTTTCAGAGACATGGGTGTTTCACTGTGGACTGTACAGGTGGGGGCCACAAAAGACATTTATGTGCTTTGTAGATCCTGAGAATTAGATTTCTGTGCTACACAAGTGGATTATTGCAGCTCAGTAAGTGCTGGACTGCAACTCTTCTGCCATAATTCTGATGTTACTTGAACTGTTTTGTGTGAAGCACTGAATAAATGGCATTGAGTAATTCTATTTATCTTTTATCAAACAGATTGAAAACTTTGTATAAAACACCATACATAATTCTAATGTTGGTTAATCAGAATTAAGTTAAAAACAGTAACAAAGCTATTGAAACAGTCATTGTTCAGTACTGCACTGGAGAATTTGCACTTTGCTTGAAGGATTAAATACTAAATTTATTAATTTGTGAAGTAGAAAGCCAATGTTGACACCTTGTGATCTTAATGATATTTTGTAGCATTTTGGGGTTGGGTGGTTTGGGGTTTGTATTTTATTGGCTATGCCAAGAACAAAACACCTTCAGACTTCGATTTCCTTTCCAAGGTTCTTTGCAAAGGCAAGGACAGATACACCAGCTGCACAGGGATAAGTAATATCACTGTAAGTGGATTAAGAACTTGCCTTTAATGAAATATTTTCTTCTCCTTCTGTTCAGGTTGCTTTGTCAGAAGCATAATCCATCCTCCCCTTCCGAGAACGACAGAACCGTACCCATTGCCTGCTGAACCCACAACGGGTCTGACACTCTGTGAATACATTCTCTTGCAATGTTGGTTTATTCCAACCAAAGACATTTCAAGTGCCTGTAATTGATTTGTACATATTTATAAGAGTATCTCCAGAACAGGACAGGTGATGCACTCGTTCTGCCCGCGGTGTGGGCAGAACCTTCAGTCTCTCCCTGTGGACGTAGCGGAATGTGTGTGTAGATCCCCTTAGTGACATGGCTCCTCATAGTCACAGCCAGAGATTTTTGTCTAGCTGCATCTGGGCAGGTGAAGATGCCTCTGCAAGTGTCTCAAACAAACCAAGAGATCTTTGGTTTTTTGCCCAATATGTACAGTGTGTTTGAAACAGTATGCACCTTTGATATAATACTGCATTTCCAAAGCCACCAATCTACTACATGAATTAAATGTGTGTTTGTGTGGCCTAATACTTTCTTCCATTTGCTCCTTGCTTGCAAGAAAAGATATCAACATTTTAGGTTTTCTTTTTTTTTTTTCCCTCTATTTTTGGGAAAAAGAAATACATATTCACATTTTAATAGTGCTGTATTTAGGACAAACTTGTGCTTTAATTCATAGTAAAAAAAAATTAAGAAGTGAAGTCCCATTGAAAAATGTTTCTTACTGAAAAGTACTGTTTGACATTTATTTTATTTGGGTTTTGTTTTTTTCTTTTGGCTTGCTGAATGCCAGAGAACCAGTCAGCATAGAGACTATCTGGAAAACTTTCCACTTGGCCTCCCATCCACAGCCCTCAAGCCAGGATTGTGTGTCTCTGTAAACTTCTTTTTTTTTTCTAGAAAGTGAAACTTAATAAAAAGATGTATTGTATTAACGGTCTGCTGGGGCTCTGCACAGCCTTGGGCAAGTGCAAATAATGAAAGGAAAAGCAATCCCAGAGTCTGTTACAGAGCTTCACTTTGGGACTGCCCATCCAGCTCTGAAGGGCAGCTGAGAATGACACTTTGATTGGCTTTGTCCCATTGCCATTTAATGCTGTCCACTCAGGGGAGGATGACAAGAAGAGTAGGGCTGTTGTGATTAAGGTCAAAGAAACCACACACTAAACCCCTTTCTGTTCTCTGTGTCCATTCTTCAATCAGAGCTTTTATTCTGTGCATTTCTTCCTTTTCCATTCTGCCTTTTGCTGTTTTTCTTTCTGGCTCCTTATTGATTAGCCTCCTTAATTTCAGGAGTCAGGGGCTCCCTGCAGACATTTCCACCACTGCTTTTAAAATCTCACTGGTTGCCTTAATTGAGCTTTCATCTTGTCTCTCAGCTTTCCCATCAGTGTAACAGCTCTGCATTCATACTCACAAGCTTTTTTTCCCTCCTCCTTTTGCTCTAAACTACACAAAAGAAGAAAGCCAACTCACAATCTCATAGTCTCAACTATGCTGGCTTAAGATTCTCATTTATTACCTGTAGACACCATTGTTTGGTACCTCCTGGTCTGTGTGTGGGACTTCAGTACCTTCAGTGAGTCTTAAAGAGTGTTTGAGGCGAAATAGTCACAGTTTTCTTCAGAACATGTTTCCTTATAGAATTTCAGTTACTTCAGTGGTATTAACCAACATGTTTTCTCCAGGGATGTTAAGGCAGAGCTTTAGACATGGCCTAGTTTGAAGTCTAGGGATAAAACAAAGCTTCCAGTTTTCTCTTGATGCTGCTATGGGCTAATGCTGCTTCCCTGAAACGAGTCAGAGAAGTCCAACAGGCAAACAACTCCTGGAAACAGCTCCTAATTCACACAAGCCCAGCCTTCTGCATTGTACTGACTTGGAGAGTTGCCTGCCAGGGTGGCTTGATGTGGGACCAAAGGCAGGAATAGCAAATGGATGGGGGGGAAGGTATCTCTGGAAATACCTGGAAAACACCCAATGTAATGAGACTCCTGTAGAAAAGCCAAGCCAAATCCTTTCTGTTTCACCAAATAAAAAATCAAACTCCAAACGTCCAAACTGGGATTTGGTCTGTTGGGCAAAACAGATTTGGTTTTTTAATCTGGCTTTGCTAATTGGTAATTAAAGGAGCCTGCTTGAAAACTTCTCACCCACTGTATCAAAGCCCCCAAAATACTAAGATTGTGACCCCCAAAAGCAAAAGGGAAGATGTTAGAGTTGTATTTTTGGCCTTAGTGTGTCCCTTTGCACCCCTGTATTGCAGCAGAGGTCAGAGTGTCCCACCAGGTGGACGTGCTGGAATACTGGGGAATACTGGATTGTTCCTAGGCACAGTGTACAAAGTGAAATGCAGCCAAACAGAAGAGTTAAAACTTTAATATTAAAGTTCAGATCATATTGATCTTTCCTTTTTTTGGTTTCTTTTTTCTTTTTAACTATGACTTGAATCAGTTTTGATTCTATTTGTACGTGTTTTCTTGTTCTTAGAAAGCTGCCATTTTCTTTTGCGTTTTCTTTGGCATTACATAGAGAATCTGAGCCTTGGTTTCAACCCTCTGCAGGTGATTGTAGGGTGAAGATGGCTGTTTTGTTTTGGTTTGTTCTTACATTTCACTTGTCTTGTTGCATGATGGTTAATAGCTGATTTGGAAATGACATTTCTCTCCTAGATTAATTTTGTGTTTGTAAGATGTGCATATTGCTTTGCAGAATAAAAACTATGAAGTTTAGTCTGTTGTCTTTATTTCTACCAGTTGCTGCACGTTTCATAAATCACCTACATTATATGGGCCACTGGAGGAAATTAGTAGTGAAAACCTGCAGCAGAGTGGAATTTCAAAACCTTTGTCTCCCTGAAGTGTAGTGAACACCTTCTGTACACTTGTTTTCTTTATGTTTTGTGGTGTAGGGGATGTTGCTGCTGCCCATCAGGCAGAATTTCTGCCCCAGACCCATCTCTCCTCTTGCTACTCCTTGATGCTTCTCGTTCCTTCCACTGCCTCCTGTCCACAGGTGCTCTGTGTTACTCAGAGGCCCCAAGAGCAGGTGCTGAGTGTTCATTGTCTGCAGGTGGAAATGAAGATAATGTGGCTGAACAAGTTGCACCTGCGTGTGTTCAGTGCCTGAGAGGGTGGGAACATCGTTGTGTTGCTCTTGGGAGCCTGTTAAGAGCCAGGCACTGTGTGTTTAAGTGCAGGAAGTCCAGGCTGCCTCTCTGCTCTGAAAAACACTTCAAAGCATCCAAATGGGCCTGTTCAAGTGTGGTGGTGAGTGAGAGCATCGTTTAAAAGCAAATCTGTGACATTGTTTAGTAACTTTTACTGAGAATTAGAAAAAAGTGATTTTAATATTTATTTTTTTTACAAATCCCCCTGGGATGGCTCTAGGAAACCTGGCTAGTTCTGAAATGCCAGGAAGGAGCCTTAATGCCCCTTGTTAATGTGATCCCAGGTCTGAGTGAGTCTGTTGCTACTTCAGGGAGCAAAGCAGTGCTGTCCTCTTGGCCTCTGAATTCTGTCCCTCAGCCAGCAAAGAGGAAGAGAAAGGCAGTTGGACACGTATCCACTTGTTTTGTTAAACTCTCATAATCAGCAGCCGCTATTTGGCTTTGTTCAAAGAGTTTTATGGAAGTGCAACTTCCTTGAGGAAAAGCCTGGTGTCATGCTCAGAGCTGCACTTGACTAAATGACAGGAGGATCTGTGGTGAGTTCCTGCTGGGGAAAAGGTACTGAGCAATTCAACATGTGATGCAATTTGGTTTGTTCTAAAGCCAAAGGTGATCAACCTGCTGCCTGGACTGTTTTCCAAGGCTTTTACATAGGGAAAGTCTGGCTGTAATTTAGTGCCGCAGCCTTCAGTCAGGTTTTTCCAAAGCTTCCTCCTGGCTCTTGATGGTATGAGCAGCTTAAAAGTAGGTGTTTTAAGCAGGTGGGACAAGGAGGGAAGGGGGAAAGGCTGTTTTGCTGCTATTTCCAGGTGCTGCAAGGGTGGGGTGCACAGGAGTGACTCACTGGGTAACGCTCATCGGGCTGTTTGCTCATAATGAGGATGTTTGTTAACAAACATTTAAAGGCAATGAAAAACGAGGTAAAGGTTGCTCCTCTGGAAGGCACGGTGCTGTGTTTGCAAACAGATCCCATCCAACGTTAGCAGGGTGGGATGGGAAGGTCCATCTGCCATCAGCAATGGCGTTTCTTTAATCAGCTGCTTTGTGCCAAATATTTTGGTGTTACCTGAAAGCACTGCTGAAAGCAGGAGCAGCATCTGCTCACAGCAGAGCCTGCTTTCTGCAAACTGCTCCAGCTCTCCCTGTGAAATGAAGAGTTTCAATGAAATGTTGTTCTCCAAAGTTCATATGAATGAGTGTGCCGGCAGCTGCTGGAATTTGGATTGTAAATTCTCCTTTTCCCTTCCCTCCAGCAGCAATCAAAACTTTGCTAGTGATGAATTGCCTGGCAGAGTGGGAAATTAAATCAGTAGCTAAAGGTAGAAACCCATGTTTCTGTTAAACTCTTGTGACTTGTTTGTCTGCTGTCACCAGCTAACTTGGTGCTTTCAGCTTTTGATTTCTGGGCCCCACAACTGTCCTGGAGGATCCTCAGAAGGGGCACACACAAAGGTTCCTTTGTAGCATCCTTTCTGCCAGCTTTTGCCAACCTTTTTGGGTGCAGTCTGTGGACTGACCTTGAAGTGTCTGGGTTGAAAACAGCTCAGCTAAATAAACCAGCCATGCTGAGGAGCAAGGAGGGACCTGGCTGGGTTTGGATCTCCCCTCAGCACCGTTCCTGAGGTGTGGGATCCTTGCTGTGCCTTTGCTGGGTTACTGGGACAGCCTCCTTTGTGCTGCTGCTTTGCAAAGGGCTTTTACAGCTCCAGTTGCTGTGACCTTCACTGACAGCAGTAACTTACCCTTGGATTGCAAATGCATCCAACAGACAGGTTGGCACAGGGAGGAGGAGACCCTGCCCTGCCCTGCAAGGCTTCCAAACACAACCAATATTCCCTATTTACCTTTGGGAGATGTTTCTTTACAAGATGTTAAAGAACTAGTTGGGATCTAAGCATAGATTTCCCTGTGCTATCTCGGTTGTTGACCCTTTGCAACATGATTCTTGCACCTTAATGAAATAACTATGCAAGATTTAATCTGTAGTGACCAAAAAAAATTAAAATAGTTGGGGCAAGGCAGAGATCAGGGGGAGCCCAGAGTGGGGGGAGCCCTGAGGATGGAGGGCCCGGAAGGGAGAGCCCAAAGGAGGGGGATCCCTGTGGATAGAGGGGCTGGATTTGGGGTATGGGCTGAGCAGGATTTGGGGTGTCAGAGGGGCAGGATTTGGGGTGTGCGCTGGGCTGGGTTGGGTGCCCGCCCCGCTGTGCTCCCCCATTGCCACCAGGTGGCGCCGCGAGCTCGGGCTGGACCCGCCGGGCAGAGCCAGACCCTGTGCGGGAAACGCCCCATCCAAGGGGGCATCCCGGGGGAATCCCGACAACCCGGGGGCATCCCCAGAGCATTCCAGAGGCATCCCGACACCTCGGCTTCTCGAGCAAGGGGCAAAGCAGTTAGATGAGCTCTTCGTGCTATCGATTCAAGGAGGAATTCCAAAGGATTTC
>JAWWLZ010000050.1:5541715-5555273 GCA_035041345.1 Poliocrania exsul | reverse complement strand
AGCCCCTCAATCTCTTGCCTCAACTGAGGGGCCCAGAACTGAACCCAACCCTCAAGGTGTGGCCTCCCCAAGGCAGAATCCAGGGGAAGGGTCACTGCCCTGGGCCTGCTGGCCACGCTAGTTTGGATCCAGGATGTGGGAGTGTTTCCCAGTGGCTCCCAGGGCTGCTGCCTCCTCACTGCTGGGCACAGCTGGGCATGAAACCCAAACCCCTTGTCAGGGAGGTGTGAGCAATTCCCACCTTGGCGTTTTTGGCAGTGCTGCTGACACAGACCTGACTGATCCCCCCAAATTATCAGGTTTCTTTTGCCATCATTGGAGTGGCTGAGGAGAGCAAGGGATGCCATCAAAAAGCAGCGTTTTGAGTGGGCAGAAAAGCAAATGTGATGTTTCAGCTGTGATTTGCAATTCTGTCTGTACTTGGCTGTGTTGGGATCTCCTGCTCCTGGGAACAGCTGATCAGGGAGTGCTCAGAGAGGGCTTTTCACTCAAGGGCAGGATTGCAGAGTTGTACATCAGGAGATCCACACTGACCTTCTCAGCTCATGGGGACAGCTGCTGGAAACAGGAGATGGGGCTCAAGTGGGCCAAGCCAATAAATCCTGCTTAGCAGAGCCTGGTTCAACAGAATTTATGGCAGAGCCTGGCAGCTCCTGCCATGTTGTGTTAATCTGTGAAGTGAGGGCAGTTTGGAGAAGGTGACTGGGTTAGAGCAGGGAAAGAGAGAGATGAGGACTCCCAGTGCCTCCTTTTCTCTGTTAGAAAAGAGGGGGGTCCCCAGCACAGGGCCAGGTCAGGATGGATTTCCTGCAGGTTTCCCTTGACTGTCCATCACATCAGCCAAACCTCAGCTCTAGGAGAGTCCAGCTTGTCTCAGTGCCCTCTCTGAGGTCCCAGCTGGGCACCATCTGGCCCAGCTACAGAGCATCTGTTCTGTCCATCCACCTGCTGCCACAGCCAAGTCCTGGTCCTTCCCTTCCTGGGGTCTCTTCCTTCTCCTGACACCCTCCAGACTTACAGGACCTCAATTACCTCTGAGACTTCTGCCCCTTTGGCACAGTTAACAGGACTGGCTGACACCCACAGAGTTACCTGGGGGAACAGAGAGGTGGGAGGATGGACAGGCACCACATTTGGCTCAAGCCTTGTTGCCTCTTTGATTCTTTGCTAAGACTGGGCCATCTGAGCCAAGATTTTTGGACTCTTGTTGGCACATCCCTCAGCAAAGTGTTTGCAGGGTGTGTAAATCCAGGTGTTTGGGGTCATGGAATGCCATCCATGCAGGGGGTTAAGGAGCAGAGTGCACAAAGTGGTGCAGCCTCAGTGTTGCTCCAAAAACTCTCATGAGTTGTGGTGTGTGGAGGGAGAGGGAGACTCACCTGGAATTCTGGTCAGGGAAGGTTTGTGATGGCAGATGCTGCTCCTGTACTGGGAGTCCTTCACTTGCTGCATCCCCAGGCACTGGGGCAGCATCTGACAGGCAGTGGAATTTCTGAAGACAAGTGATTCCTCCCCATCCTCCCCATCTTCTACTTAGGAACCTCTTCCCCTTTCCATCAAATTCTACTTTTCTTTTCTGATCCTCTAAATACTTCCTGTAAAATGTGTGTGTGTTTATTGTGAGCACCAAAATACAATATCTACCTGCACAAATAAAAGTCTTCAGTGGCCATAATAAGGCATTTCCTGTCACCTTCCAAGGACAAGAATTGTTTGAGCTCCCATTTACCTCCAACAAAAGCATGGGGGGCCTGAAACAAATCTTAAAAACATAACTGGTGTTGATGGGTGATCAGCTGCAAAACAGATGGGGCAGAGTGGCCACAAAAACCATGCAGAGCTCTGGGCTTGCTGTGCTGGGAAACAAAGGTGAGAACAGGACGAGTGGGGGTTTCCTGCTCCAGTTGCCTAAACATTAAATGTCTGGGATCAGCTAATTAGAGGGGCTTTTCTTGGCAGGTGACTGATAGAGAAACCACATCCAGAGACTGACTCAGCCAGGCTGGCTCAGAACAGGATGAATCACCCTCTTCATATGAATTGACAGTAGACTGAGCTGAGGTGACAGGTCTGGATCCTTAGCTGGCAGCAGATGATATTCATCCAGTCCTCAAAGTCTGTTTTCCAGCAGAGATCTCAGGGCCTTTCACAAGGGAAAAATAAGGAAAAGGGCAGGGAGAAAAGGTGCAGTTGGGAGCTGGTGCCAACCCTTCGCCCTGGGCATCAGTTCTGCTTCTGCCCTGTGGTTTGGATACTTCAGTCAGCATCTGGGTTGCTCCAGTGAGATGTTCCAACACATGTGAGGGATGGAAATGGCAGAGAATTGGATAAATTTGTCATATTTCCTTTTAATGCTTCACTGCAGAGCTGGTAATGGGAGGTCCAGTGGCAAGAGCAGAGTTAATGGGGTGGGTGCCTTTCAGGGTTGATGCATTAATCTTTCCCTTTGGATTTTAGCCCTGTGGTGTGGGGGGCTCTGGGTGGAGCTGGTGACAGGGGGTGAGGAGGTTGTGAGAGCGGCCCTTGGTGTTGGCACCAGCTGTGCTTTGCCCACAGCTCCCCCTTAGACCTGCAGCTTCTTCTGCCTTGGGTTTCCTTTGCAGGAGGAAACCTTGGGGATTGCTCTCCTTGGGAAGGTTTCAGTGCAAAGCTAAAGAGACTCTTGTGCCTCAGTGCTGAGGCTGCTGGGAGGTTGGGCTGTCACCCATCCATCTGGGAGCAGGAGGAAGGAGTGACAGGTCCCACCAGAAGCCATCTGGTGCAGGCTCTGCGTGGCCAGCAGGGTCCTGGCTTGGGGCTGGAGCCCCAGCTGGAGTGACAGCCCCAGATGGATCACTGGGATGGATGGGAAAGCAGGATGTGGGCAGCTCCTGCTGCTTTAGAAGGGATGAGTGAATAGTATTTTGTGAGCTTAAGACAAACAGTTGCATTAAAGGCAGTGATGGATCTAAATGGTTTGAATTGTTCAAAGCAAATCTTGGAGTCACCTTACCCAAATAGCATTTCCAAGCTTTCCCTGCACTGGCATCCCACTGGCTCTGTAAATGAAGATGGGATGGGTAGCTGAGGTTCTCCTTATTAAATATCCACAGGCACTTTCCTGAAGAATTCTTTTAGCTGTGCTCTGGCCAAACTCCAGTTGGAGAAATTACCTTTGTCTCGCAGGATAAAATAAAAGCAGTGCATTTTGCTGCAAATCTCTTCTTCTCAGTTGGTTTTTATCTGGATGGGCATCATATCTCTGCCCATTAATCCATCTCTCAGAGTTTCTATAATTCCACCCTCCTGGAGGGGTTCAAGCTGCCACCATTTATTATTTGAGTCAGTCTGGCAGGGAAATGTTTGCATCTTCCCCAGAGCATCAACTCCCTTCTCCAGTTGCATCCTCACTCCAGGCTTGAATGAGAGATCATCAGTTCCAGACCAATATTAGCTCTGCTGAACAGAAAATATCCCACAGATTTAAACTTTATTTTGACACCAGTCTGGTGGGCTAGAGATGGAAATTGGCAGTAGCAGTTGCTGGTTTGTTTGGAGGTTCCCAGGGTGCCTTCTGTGATGCCCCATCCAGATGTTCCAGTCTCACCACAGCTGCCCAGTTGCATCTGAGCCACATTAAATGCTGCCTGCCCTCTGCAGAGGTGCCAAGTTGGGCATCTTTGTGTTGCTGAGGTCTGGTTTTTTCCCCAAAACACATTGCAATGTGGTTACCCTTCAAGTAAGTGCTTTACTCTTCTCTCAGCCCATCAAGTTGGTTCCTGTCTTATAAAGCTGTTTGGGGATGAGGAGATGGATGGACAACGTGACTCTTTCAGCCTTGTTTCCTTAGGATACCCAGTTAAGAATTAAGCTGTTTATTGCATGTGTTAAACATCTTATTCACAGAATCCCAGACTATTCTGAGTTGGGAGGGACCCACAAGGATCATCGAGTCCAACTCAAGTCCATGAGATCGAACCCATGACCTTGGTATTATCACAACCAAGTTTTAACCAACTGAGCCATGGTTTTATAGGGGATATACCCAGGAGACAGGAGCTGTTGGGCTGCAATAAATGCTCCAAGCACTGATAATCTCTTGAGCAGTGCAATTCCACACTGCTTGCTCTTATCTCCTGGGAAAGCGAAGCTGCACCAGGAGCTGAGAAGCAAATGCTGGAGGGTTCATCACATGCAGAATGGGTGGAGACTGATTTTGCAGGGCCAATTGTAACAGGTGCATCCATAAACACCAAGTTTTACAGTGACTTGGTAACCTCATGACTCAACCACACACCAGAGGATTTGTGAAGGAGCTGAACATCCTAAAGATCAAAGGCAATTTGCTGGTTTGTTTTCCAGGGGGGACTTCACCAGACAGAGGGGCTGAGCAGCTGGATGTGCCCTCCATCCAGAAGAACAACCCACAGAGTGCTTGAGGCTGAGTCATACCTCACATGCCTGTGTCTGGGCTGACCTTCCTCCCCACACTGCTGTGCCCACCTCATGGACTCATTCCTCCCAGAGAAGTTCTGCAGATGATTGATGGCACACCATATTAATCCTTCTCTTCCTGCCTGCCTGACCCTTGTTCACAATTCCAACCTCTTCATTGTGCTGCCCTGGCTGATAGTGGAGATAAGAGGCAGTTTTGGAAGAGCTGTTGGCCAACAGAGCAGCTCTTGGGGTGTTGATGAGCAGCCCTGATGGTGGAGCAGCTCAGGGTGGTGTTTGGCACAGGAACCTCATTTAGGCAGCTGGTAACTGCATTTGCTCCATGTTGGTGAAAGAAGCAACAGCATAACCTGCTTTCTCATATGACTTCTCACATGGACCTGCTGCATTTCCCTCTGATTCCAATTCAATTTGCAGTGATAAGTAGTTTAATAAGCAAAAATGGGCTTGGTCTCTGGCTCTGTGTGGCTTTGGGGAGCTTTAAATGATGCTGCAGCTCATGGAAACACAACCTGGAGCTTCAAAATCTGGCTGCTCAGCTGGTGGCTGTTGTGCTGCTGTTCTCCACAGGCAGCAGAAGGGGAATAACAGGTTGTTTTACCTGGCACTGAGGAAAGGGGGACACAGCTCTGAGGTGTCCTGCTCACAGTGCTTGGGTAGGGTTGGTCAATGCTGGGCTCTGAGTTTTGGGCTGGATTTTGGGCTGAGAGGGGTTTTTTGTGGTTGTTGCTTGGAAAAGGGACCCAAGTTGAGCAGAGCAACAGGACTGAGTGTGCCTGGGCTCTCACTTGGCTTGGAGTCTTGCAAAAACAGTTGGATTTTGTTCTGCCTTTCATAGCTGTGGCTGGGGAGTTTCTTTTGCTGGCTGCTGAATGGAGCCATTACATTGTTCTGCTGGATTTCTTTGATACAAATTTCTAACTCACAGGAGGGTTGTTGGGGGTTCTTTTGTGTCTTTTTTAGAATCTAAGAGCTTTCCATTGCTACATTCAGAGACTCCTGTGGAGGCTGAATGCAACTAGTTTGTGGCAGGAACTTTTCTTCCCAGTGGATAAGCCTTCCTGAAGGATGGACCAGTGGTTTGGCCTCCTCTCAGCCTCCTAAAGCTGGAAAGGAGTCAGATAAATTGCAGGAAGGTCACGGGTGACTGTCAGTTTGTGTCAGAGATGTTCCCTTCTCCCTCTGCATGTCACAAACCATCTCAGCACGGGGCAGGATTTGGGGTGCACTGCAGAAAAACATCCCTGGAGAAAGCCATGGCTCGTAAATACCATCATTTTAAACCCTGAACACCCTTCCTGATTCAAAGTTACACTTGGTATGCAGGTAAAATCCCCCAGGAAAAGGGAAGGTGCTGGAAAAGCCCAAGTGGCTGGAACCAGATGCTGGGCGTTGCCTCCAAGGCTGGAGATTTGTGATTTGCTGCTGACAGCATGAACTGGTGTTAAGTTATTAAATTGCAGATGAGCTCATCACTTGGCCTCAGACAAGTTTCAGCCTTGAGTGGCTCTAAAATATGACATGTGGTGGAAAAGAGACAATGCTGGTGTGGCAGAGAGATTGAGGGAGCAGCTGAGGGAGACATCTGGGCATTAAAAAAATGCGTATCAGGAGGGAGGAGGGATTTCTTCATGTGAAAAATGTGAGTTCTCCCAGGAGAGAGGAGGAGAAATCCTCTGATTTATTAGCTCTACGTTTTATTTTAGCTTAAGGGGAAATTGTCAAGAGTTTTGAGATGCTTAAAGAGAAGGGGCAGGATGCTAAGCCTGGTTTGATCCTGAGAGGTCCCATGAGCTGAGTGGGCAGGATTAACCTCTCTCAAGTCCCCAGACAGGCTCTTTTGGGAGTGTGTGGTGTTTGCCAGCGATGCTACATGACCATGGACCAAATCCAGCTCTTGGCTGATGTTTTCTTAATGTTACTGTTGAGCTCCACCAGAGTGGGAAGGTGATATCCACGCTGCTGTTTGGTGTTCCTCCTCCTGAAAGAGAGGGAATTTCCTCTGGGCATCTCCCTGCCCTGCATTATCTGCACAAGTTCTCTTTTCCCTTTTATTCCTCTGGTGGAGGAACCCAAGCTCCTGTTCTGCACAACCACCTGTGCTGGAGTGCATGAGGATGAAGATGATCTTTTTTCCAGCCTCACCAAAGCCAACCACGCTGGCACAGCCTTGGTGGGCTGGCCTGGCCTGGCTGCCACAGTGAGCACAGCTGAGATTAGAGCATTTTTTTTATGTGCCAACTTGGCAGAAGTCGTGACATGGCCCATAAATCAATTTGGCCACTTGGTTTTTCCATCTGGGCGTGTTTGTGCTCGGGGGGCAGCTTGGCTGCTTGGGGTTTGTGGCTGGTTGGATTTGTTGTTTTGAGGCTTTTTTGGTGCTCCTGGCGAGGCAGAACAGCCTCACAAATGTGGTTTTGAACTGCCTCAGCTCTCTTTACTAAATGACATGTTTGCAGTCAAAGAGTTGGCAGAGCTGGTGTTAACCCAGTGCCGTGGGGGTGATCCTGAAAATACCAAGGAATCCGGTGTGATAAAGACTTTGCCACCTCATTTGTGGCCATGGGCTGTAATTGCAAGTAATGTGAGATCCCTCTGGCTGCTGCAGGCAGTGTCTGAAGGCACAGGAGGTTTTCTCAAGTGAAGATGATTGTTTTCAGCCTGTGTGATGTCCCAGAGCAGCAACACCTACAGCTGCTGTGCCTTCCCCTGTGGGTTGTTGGGGCTGGGGCATCTCTGAGCTCAGGGCAGACTCCAGTTTATTGCAGGGACTCAAGGGATTATTGGCTTGTATTTGCCAAGAGGGAACCCTTTGTGCCAGGTGCCACCAGCTCCATGGGGAGTAAAAAGACTGCACTATATATATATTTGTATATAATTTATATTTGAAGTAAAAGGAGTGCTCTGTATATAACCCTTCCCCTCCTGGTCCCTATGCACTAACATATTTCATATAATGATGAGTTGTCTGCCAAAATTCCTCAAATTATTATGTCTAAGAATTGCAAATCATAGAAAATAGTCTTGGAAGGAACCTCAAGCAGTCTGATCCATCCCTGGGGCGGGATCAGCTCCATCTGAACCATTCCTGACACAACCCTGTCCAGTTTCCAATGGCAGAGCTTCCACCCCTCCCCTGGTTTGTCTAGTCCAGCACTTTGTTCTTCCCCCATTCCAGCTTATCCTCCTGTTTCCATTGCTGCAATTTCAGGCTCATTCTCTCCTCCCTGTGCACAGCAGACCCAGAGCCCATCCCTGCTGTGTTTATTCTCCAGCTGCAGTTTCATGTTGACTGAGCTGTCACGTTCTCTGGAGTCATCTCTGGTTTTACTCTGTTGCAAGTGCAGCATTAGCTCAGGGGATTTATGGCTTGTTCAGATTGATTATTTATTTATGGCTTGTATGGATTTATTATTGGCATGAGGATGTTCATCCTGCACCCCTAAGGATGTTCATCCTGCCTCTTTGCAGAGCAGATGGAGGACAGGAGTGCAGGTGACGTGCTCATGTGTCCCTTCATTGTGTGTTGGGTGGTGATGGGGATCTCTTTCTTGGCTTCTCCACAGGCACCACCACTGTGGGCTCATTTTAAGATCCACACAGTGTTGGCTTTTGCAGCTCATTAATACTGCTCCTCTGCCCTGTTCCTGCAGGATCTGGGCATGGAGTCCACCTCTCTGGATGATGTCCTGTACCGGTATGCCAGCTTCCGGAACCTGGTGGATCCCATCACCCACGACCTGATCATCAGCCTGGCACGGTACATCCACTGCCCCAAACCGGTGGGTACCACGGTCCCATCCCACCCCATGGCTGTGCTGACCTGGGGCACTGCTCTGCTGGGAGGGGGGAGCTCCTTCCTGAGTTCCATGGAAAAAGTCTCCTGGTAGCTGCAGTGTTTGGGTGTCTTTGGACCAAGAGGATTTGCTTGGAGGTCTTGGTTTGGTTGCACAATGTTGGGCTTTCCATCTGACCAGGTGACATTCACCTCATGCTGCTCCTTTGGTGTTACCACTTGGTTTGCAAGTTATTTCTGCATTCTGCCACTTTGTGTTTGTGTTTTGAAGACTGTGCCCCACCAGGAATGGTTTCTGCTTTGAGGAGAACAGACCATTCCTTGCCCCTTGTGATATTTATCACGACCCAAACGACAGAGAGGCCTTGGCTGTGCCTTCAAGGCCAGGTTTCCAAAGAAAGCACAGCCTCCATGGGCTGCTGTTTGGGTCTCTGTGGGTGCAGCCCCAGCCAGATGGGGGGTTTTAAAACCCTTAACCCTCTTTCCTCCCTGACAGCTCTAGCAGTTAAAGGGCTTTGGAAAATCCCAGAGCAGGGCTGGCAGAGCAGCTCAGCAAAGCCCCATCCCCAGTGCCAGCCTTGCCTGGCTGTTCCCCTGGTGGTGCCTGCACCTCTCAGGCAGCCCTGAAAGGTGTGGTCCTGTTTGCACAGAGGGTGCTCGAGGTGGGCAAACAGCTCAGAGTGCCAGCTGTGTACAACAGCTAACGTGGGGCACAGCTTCCCCACCAAAATTCGTGGTGTTTGAGACATGGGGACAGCAATGGGCATTTAAAACCTCCTCTAAGCAGTTGGTGCAGCTGGAGAAGTGACATGATGGGACTGGAAGCAAAATGGATTTTGCTTGTGTAGGTCTGGATGGATTGAATTTTCCTGTTCACTTCTGTTCCATATGAGCAATATCTGCTCAGCCACAGCCCTGACTCGAGTGTCTGTTCCTCCATGAGCTCTAAATGGCTCAGGTTTGCAAAATGGGTTTGATGACATGAATTGGCACACATGGAAAGGAGAAAATACAGAAAGAAAAAGTGGTTATTGTGACCTGGATGAAATAATCTATTTCTATCCCTTCTTCAGCCCTGTGGTATAAGGATTAACTTACCAATGATGGTGGGGGTTTTATGCCCTGAATTTTTAAAATATGTTATTTCTGATGGAGCTGTGCTGAAGCTGAAGTGAGCAATTTTTTTTCCTTATTTATCCTGTGTGCTGTAACATGTGGCTAGAACTGTATTAATAAACTCAGTTTATACAGGGTGAGTGTAATCAGGGCACCATGACCAGTAGCTCAGTGCTTTTATCCCCAGACCAAGCACATAATCCAGCTCTTCTGTCATGTGTCCTGTCCTTTGGGCTTCAAATTATCACTCCAGCTTCTGACATCAAGCTTGTTTTTACAACAGTATGAGCTGAAATTATAGATATGAGGCAGGGACATGTTGGGGGACACTCTGGCACAGGGTGAGCTTGGGATCCTCAGGGAGTTTCTTACCTTTCCCTTTTGCTCTGAGGTGTGCAAGGGAAATCTCACACATCTTGCAAAGCTCTCAGATTCCAGATGCAAAGTGCTGTGAGAGTATTATTTATTCTTTGCTCTTAGAAACATTATAAAAGGAAGCTGATTTATGAACAAAATCCTCTCTAAAGCCCCAAATATCTGATATGAAAGCAAAGGGGATGATGAGGATTCAACTAACTCAGTTCTGTGTTCTGTATTCATGGCTCTTTCTGGGGCTTTTGGGCTGGTCTTGCTCCAAGTGTGAAGATCCCTCTTTTATGGATATTTAAGACATCTGTGATACATTAAAATGTCCTGAAGGAGGAACAAGCTCCAAAGCTCAGCCCCCATTAATGACTCTGGTTCTTTGCTGACTTAATGTGCCATGCTCTCTGCTCACCTTGTCTTTGAAAAAGAGGGAGATCTTCCCCAAAGCCCTTGTGTGTGAGCTAAAGCTGAGCAGAGTGCCTTGGCAACAGGGGCAAATTGCACTTGGCAAGTGTTTAAAGTGTTAAGGCTAAAAGGGAATAATGGTGAGGTCTGGATGGGCTGTGATGGGGCTGCTGTTGGTCCTTCATGGGTTAGTGTGTGAAATGGAACTGCAGAGCGACCTCTGCCTCACCCTCCTTGTCCAGACTCTGGGGGATGCAAGGAAGTCTCTAACCTGCTCTCTTCATCCCTCCTGGCCTGAGAAATGTGCTCCCCAGCACATTGTTGAATTTGGGAGAAGTACCTCAGTCTGCACATGAGGATGTGGAGCAGTTAAGCACAGTCTGACCATAGAATTGTTTAGGTTGGAAAAGACCTTTAAGGTCATCAAGTCCAACCATCCACCACTCCTGTGTGGCATTTTATCAAACTTCTCTCTTTTTCTCTCTTTTTGAGTTGCTTAAACCCCAAATCCCAACCCCAGCTGGCAGAATTGCCAGGCCCTTTGCTCAGTTCCCATAACAATAAGACGACCTTTCCTAACCACCATCTGCAAACCCTCCCAAACGCCTCGGGGTGGATTTTAGCAGCCTGGAGATGGATTTTGCAGTGCCTCCAAAATGTCAGGTGCCACATCATGCAGCAAGTGATGTGTGGAGAGCTGTGTGCTCAGCTTCCCCTCTCCTGCCAGGCAGCTGAGAGCATCTTGGTGTCACCAGTTGTCAGTGATGAGCATCAGGTTGGAGCTGCAGCAGGAGATTAAAACAAGAACCAGCAGCAGGAGAAGATGTTTCATGGTTATCCTGAGCTTGCTGTGGGGGTAAATAACCTGTGGGTGAGGCTGTATTTGCCCAGTTTAAGTTTGAATCTTTCCTGAGGAAAGATTCCCTTTCGCTCTCCAAAGGCGTCCAAGGGAAATGATGGATGAAGGAACAGGTCCCTCATTAAACAGTAACAACATATTTTATTGATGTTTTCTGATGGTAATTGACATTTGAGTTCAGCTCCTTTAGCTTTTAATCAGAACATAATTTACCACAGAGGAAGGAAGCATATTGATTCCTGCCTCCTGGCAGGAGTGTGATTTATTTACCAGGAGTGCTGAGGGACCTGTCCCGTGGGGTGGCTGCAGGGCTGGGTGGGACCTGCATGGGTATTTTACTCCCCATCTGCCAGGGTGGGTGAAAGAAGCTCTAGGAGATGTTATGAGCCCACTCTCAGGTGTTTTGGGGCTACAGGCAGCTGGTACACCCACTTTTCAACCCTGACCACTAAAGGCTGTGAGTTCACAGGGTCAGTCCTGTTGCACTGGGGTGAGTCTTCTGCTCTCCTGCAGCCTCTGGGGGAATGGATGGACATGGTGGTATGTCCAGAGTCTCTGCCCCAAATTCTGCCTTTGCCCTGGGTTCTTGGGCTTGAGGAAATATCTGTTGTTTTGCATGTCCCCCCAAATTTCAGATTCTCTGCTGGGTACATGCAAGACAACAGATGTTTCTCCAAGCCCAAGAGCCCAGGGCAAAGGCAGAAGTTCAGATTCCCTGCTGGGTACCGTGGTCAGGCTCTGCAGGGGTTCAGAGGTGCTGAGTCCCTGTGGAGCTGCAGGGTGAGCTCAGAGCACTGAGGATGAACCTCTGTTAGTGCCACCCAGCTCTCTGTGCCCTTTCCTTCTGCTTCCTCAAGGAAAGAGCCCTACCAGCATTTCAGAGTTAGGGAAAAGACATGCCTGGGTTTGGGAAAGGCACAACACTGAACTCACCAGGCTGAACCAAAACACCTTTGGCTGTTGGAAGCCCTCAGATTCTTTGCAGAGAGTGCTCAGGCCTTGGAATGGGCTGCCCAGAGAGGGGGTGGATTCGCCATCCCTGGAGGTTTTCAACTGAGCTTGGCCGTGGCACTGAGTGCCATGATCTGGCAAAGGGCCTGGAGTTGGACCAAGGGTTGGACTTGATGACCTTGGAGGTCTTTTCCAACCCAATCCATTCTATGATTCTATGATTTCTAGGGCAAATCCTGGAATTTGAAGAGTTTCTGGCTTTCAGCCTGTGTGCAGCATCACAGCTGCCTTGCCATATGGTTCAGGCTATTTCTTGGAGCAAGGAGAAGTTTGTCCCTTTGCTGCTGCTCCCCAAGCTTGTGCCTTGGCAGCTCCCAGCACAGAGTCACCTTGCAGGGGGCAGCTCTGCACCCCCTTTTTTTGGCTGTGCTTTGTCTCAGAGTTGCTTTCACCCAGCCACACAGAGGAGATGTCTCAGAGAGCAGCACTGCAGGGTTGGGGTTGGGCAGGACCCTGAAGAGGCAAGAGAAGCCTCTCTTGCTGGTTCATCCCATAGGGAGAATGTGCCCTCCTTTCCCTGGGATTCACCATGTGATTGCTCCTTCCAGTGGGGATGCACCTGCTCTGTCTGTAGTAGGGAAAAAAAGTAATAAAGAGAAGCAAAGGGCTGAGTTCTTGTAGGTAGGGAAGGTGCCAGGAGGATTTCAGTGATTGCTCTTCCTGCATGGCAGAGACTGTGATTTCTGGGCAAAGTCCAGCAAGTGATTATCTCAGTTTGGGGTATTTGTGGATTTGGGTTAGAGCTTTATCCCACCCTTTCCATCTTCAAAGAGTTTGGCAATCAGAGGATAATTTGCTAATCCTCCTGGTTTCTCTGACACTTTCCTTTTTCCCCCTGCCATCCATCCTTCCAGGAAATCCCCAGCACAGCTCCTGTCTCTGCATCCTTAGTCTCACATCTGCCTGGAGCACTTGCTGACACGACCCCACTCCCTCCAGCCTCGCTGCATCCTGGAGCTGTTGCTGGGAGAATTTGGATGCTGCTTCCTTACTGTGATCTTATCTTTTTCCTTAAAAAAAATAGGAAAATTCCCAGTTCTCTCGTGCCTCCAGGGCCCCAGGGTGGTTAATGAGCTGGAGACCAGGCTTGCTCTGAGGGTTATGCCCTTGCCCTGGGAGTCAGGTTTTCAGGGAACAAAGAGGAGCGAGGGGAGGGGTCACTGCTGCCCCTCTCCAGGTTCTCATGCACATCCTGAGGCTCCCAGGGCTGTGCTGGGGGGCTGAGAGTCCCCAGGGAATGACACAAATATTTGGAGCAGTATCCCAGGGATGCTCCAGCAGCAGGAATGGGCTGGGCTGGGGATGCTTCCCGTGGGATCTGCAGTGGAGCAGTTCAGACACAGCCTCTGCTGGGCTGGGAAAGTCTCCCCGTGGTGTCCTCCATGTGGGACATAAATAACCAAATAATGCACGTCTGGTTTAACCCCGGGGGAAGGTGGGGACAGGGGACAGTGTTATTGTGTTCAGTTCTGGGCCCCTCAGTCCAGGAAAGAGATTGAGGGGCTGGAGCAGGTCCAGAGAAGAGCAACGAGGCTGGAGAAGGGAGTGGAGCACAAGTGCTGTGGGGAGAG
>JAWWLZ010000050.1:5508552-5521546 GCA_035041345.1 Poliocrania exsul | reverse complement strand
GAGAGAGTGCTCAGGGATTGGAATGGGCTGCCCAGAGAGGGGGTGGATTCCCCATCCCTGGAGGTTTTTCAACTGAGATTGGTTGTGGCACTGAGTAAAGGGACTGGAGTTGGCCCAAGGGTTGGACTTGATGATCTCGGAGGTCTTTTCCAACCCAACTGATTCTGTTCTATGATTCTATGACAGTCTCAGTCCTACTCAGAAATCAAACCCCTAAATTTAGGCCTACACCTCGCCAAACCCATAACAACACCCCTCTCCTTTCCCTCCCCCCCAGCCTGAAGGCCGTGCTGATGGGGAAGCCCCAGGACAACACGGTGGACCTGTCTGGGATCCCGCTGGCGCCGAAGGACGTGGAGCGGGTCACAGCGTACCTGCAGCACAGCGCCCAGCACATCGACACGCTGGAGCTGGGCTTCACCGAGCTCACCGACGACGTGCTGCTGCAGCTGCTGCCCGCGCTCTGCCGCCTGCCGCACCTCACCACGCTGGCCCTCAACGGCAACCGCCTCACCAAGGCCATCCTGCGCGACCTCACCGACACCCTCAAGGACCCCAAGAAGTTCCCCAGCGTCACCTGGATCGACCTGGGCAACAACGTGGACATCTTCTCCTTGCCGCAGCCCTTCCTGGTCAGCCTAAAGAGGCGCTGCCCAAAACAAGGCAACTTGCCCACCATCCTGGAGTTTGGGGAGGGTCAGCTCAGCGATGTGGAAGGGCAGGATGGGCTGGCTGAGAGCCAGGAGGACCTGCCAGCTGCACTGGGCAAGACTGACAGCACAGACGTGCAGCAGACGGACAGAACAGACGAGGCTGGGGAGCTCCCCAGCTCGGAGCGAGGGGCTGTGACCCCGCAGACATGATGTCCAGGGCTCCTGGGTGAGTGTGCTGAGCAAGGATTACTCAAGTCCAAGACCTCAGAGTTGTGGGGTCCTGGCAGAGGGGCAGCTGAGAAGTTTTGGGAGTCTGGACTGCTGCCTCCCGCCCTGTACCATGAATGTTGATGATTTTCTTTTCAAAGAACAGGTAAAGGTGATCACGTTGAATATTTGTGTTTTATAAAAGCTGCCCAGGGACTTTTAAGCATTAGTGATGTGCTGTGCTTTTGGTTCTCTCAAAAATGCATCTCCAAGGGTGGACTGTGAGGGCCTCAGAAGAGCAGGAAGAGGGAGCAGGAGGGTGCCCAGCCTGGGCAGGGAAGGGCTCTTTTCTGTAGTGCTGAATCTAAGGTGCCCAGCCTAGGCAGTTCCTCTCCTTAGTGCTGGATCTAAGGTGCCCAGCCTGGGCAGGGCAGGGTTCCTCTCCTTAGTGCTGGATCTAAAGTGTCCAGCCTGGGCAGGGAGGGGTTCCTCTGCTTAGTGCTGGATCTAAGGTGCCCAGCCTGGGCAGTTCCTCTGCTTAGTGCTGGATCTAAGGTGCCCAGCCTGGGCAGGGAGGGGTTCCTCTCCTTAGTGCTGGATCTAGCCAGGCCCAGCTGCTCTCCCACCCATGATGGACACACAGCAGTCACCCCAGAGAGCTGCCACTGAGAGAACCCTCCTTTCCAGCCCTGACTGCAGGAGGTGCTGATGAGTGGCAAGTCTGCTGAGATCCAACAGAAGTCTGTCACACACTAACTGGGGGTGTTTCTCCCAATATTGTGGGCCAGCCTGGAGGGAGAGCTTTGCTTTCCTGGTGTGGAGCTAAATCCCTGTCCACAAGGTGCCTGGACACCACCCTCACCCTCCAGCCTTACTGAAACCAGGCTGGCACTTGTGCCTGCCCAGTATTTATTCAGATTTTGTAAAAAGCAGATTCCCACCAGCTGTGCAGCTGTAATAACTCCAGAGCTTTTAATTGTGGTACCTGGAACTTGCACCAGCAATGCTGGGAGTGTGTGACCCATCTTGGGGAGTGATGCACAGAACAGAGTGCTCAGCTCAGGCTCGTTACTGTTGCTGACAAGAGACTACAATACTGAAGGTTTTTAAAGGGAAAACCAATCCTGGGGTTCACCCCTCTGTCACTGCCACTGAGGGTTGGGCAGTCCCAGCCAGCTGGGATTTAAAGCCTCAGAAAGGCTTTGGGTCCCTCAGCGGTGTCTTTGCCCCCTGGACCAGAAGTGCTCTGTTTCTAAAACACCCTTCTGTTTTTCTCTAAGAGACATGGGTTTGATTTTCTTGTACTTTTGATGGAAAATAGATCCCCCAGAGCAGCAGCACTGGAATGTGCACCTTGGCTTTTGAACCACAATTCCATTTGAGCCTAAATCTCAGGAGAGGGCAGGAAAGTGTGGAAAACTTGCTCTCCTTCCATTCCAAGGACCAGATGTGACTCCCTTTGCAGAGGGGGAGTCCCTTTCTTTGTTCCAAGCCTCTCCCCTGGCCAGCTCCCAGAGTGTTCTCCTGGCTCCCAGCACTCACTTTGGCTTTACTTCTTCTGGGTGCAAACAGTCAGACTTTGGTTGTGCCTTTGGCTCTGTCCATTTAACATCCCAGCACCAGGAAGCTTTTCCAGAGCTGCCAGAGGTTGTTCCTCCTCTGTTCACAAGTAGGTAAGTTTAGAAGAAACTCCCTCACTTGTTTTAATACATTTGGCAACATTCACTATGATTTGCATGTATCCAAGCCTTTTTTTTTTTTTAATTCTAACTCTTTCCAAAAGGCATGAAAAAAACTTTGCAGTGAATAAACTGTTCTGTTTGAACTCTGTAATCAAAATAAATGACAATGTTTAATACCCAGTGCTGAATTTTCCCTCTGTCCAGGTGGAATGCCCAGCAAACCCCAGGAGCAGAGAAGGCAGTGCTAAGAGCTGCTGGTGTGGGGTCTGGGTTCAGCTCTGTGCCCAGAGAGCATTTAGCCCTTCTGAGACAAGGAAAGAACCAGAAAGAGCCTTTTCTCAATATATCCATGGATGCTGAAGGATGCACTGAATTACTTTCATAGGAAAAGGGAAAAAAAAACAGAGTTCTAGTAGAGTTACTGATTATAAAAGCAAGAGGCTTTGGCTAATCAGTCCCTTCCTCACAGTGTGGATTAGTTCAATTATCCATTTAGTGCACTTCAGGATAATGATGATTCTCTGGGCTCAGCAAAGAGTGGGGTTTGTTTGGGTTTTTTTTAAAGAAAAGCAGTGTGAGAGGCTTCCCTTCCCAGCTCATCAGCATCAAAACAAGCTCAGGGCTCACTCTGTGTATAATCAATGTTCCCTCTGCTGGTGCTTCGGGTCAGAAGCATTTAAATGGCCCTTGGAAGAAGGAAGAAGGATTCAAGGACAGAAAAATCATTGCTGGTAGAATATTAAAGTTCACTGAGGTCGTTTCTTGTCAAAGAGGGGAGGAAATGGCCACCATAAAATCAAGAAGTCCATAAAACACCCCAGCCTGGTTGGGTTAGTTATCTCCACCAGCACCACAGCTCTGCCTGGGCATGAAATAAACTGGTCTGGGGGAGAAGATTGATGCCTTCAGCAAGAAAAATGTAATTGGAAATCATTCTGTGCAGACTGAGCAGCCCACAGAGAGGGGAATGGAAACAGCAGGAAGGAATGAGAGAGGCCTGAAGGGGCTGGTGTGGCACACTCAGGGGCTGCTTCCAGCTGGGTTATCTCTCAATTCAGAGTCTGCACAAGCCCTGTGTGGGTTTTGAAAGGTATTATTCATTTCAAATGAGGGTTCCCCTCCTGGGGATAGTTGGGAGCCCCAAGCACGGAGTGTGTGGGAAAGCAAAGAAGCAACAGAAAGCACTGCTGGGGACATCAAGAAGCTCAAAAATACCTTGGCCAAAAGCATTGCTGATGCTCACCAGCCCCTTGCAGAGGGGCAGAACTGCAAATATCAACCCAAAACTGCTGCAGAGGAAAGGTCCAAAAGTGGCCCAAAGGACTAAGGGGGAGGCAGCAGTGGCTGAGGGGTCAAAGAGCTGCTCAGGCAAGGGCACCACACCAGGTTATCCCACTGCAAATGGCTTTGCAGTCAGGCACAAACATCTCAGGGCTCTCCTGTGGTTCAGCAGGAGAGGAGGAAGCTCCTGACCTCGTGCAAGGACCACCCATGTCCTCAGAGAGGCAGAGACTCCCATGTTGCATTAACAGGGAGCACATCATTGGTAGCTGCTACTGCCACAGAAACTAATTGAGCTTATTAGCAGTGGTCATGGAATAATGCTTATGAGGAAGGGAAAAAAACAACTGACCTGAGCTCTGCAGTGAAATGTTCCTTGGTGAGCAGCAGATTTAATCTCCCCCTGGCCTCTCTGGTACCCAGATGTCATCCTGTGATCCCACTCCTCTCTTGCTCCAGGGGCAGTTGAGTTTTTATCTGCCTGAGGGCCACATTCCACCAGCAGCCTGCACACAGCAAGAGGAGATGATCCTTCCAGCTCTATTAAATGTCTTTAGCCTTAAATTCTGAAGGACAAACAAGAAACCAGACCTGTCACTCAGTGCTCCAACAGCCTCCAGTGATGGGAGTCTCACAGCTCCAGCTCCATGAAATACTCTCAAATGCTCAACAGCTGCCAGCAGAAGAGCTGATGATCCTGTGACACCAGAACCTGCTGGGCTTTGGGGATTCAGCCTTTCCTTCCATTTGGGGATTCAGCCTTTCCTTCCATGTCTTGGGGGGAATAAAGGTCTTGTAGGGTGAGGAGGAGGAGTTGGAGGCTCAGTGGGGATCACTCCCCTCTCTTACAGCACCCCATGGCCAGGGATTTCAAATATGGGTTTGCACACCCCCAGGCAGCACATCATGACTGCTACTTATCACCCCAAACTGGCCAAAAATAATGAAATACAACAGGTTTGGGCCCTGTCCTAAAAAGGAGTATCTGCAGGAAGCAATTGCTCACAGAGAGGGAGGTTCCCAGTCAGGAGATTTGAGGTGGGCAGAAGAGACAGAGGGAAAGGGCAGGGCTGGCTGAGCTGCTCATGTCACCTCCCTGTGATCCACACTCTGCCTGTGCCAGAAAAGCTGCTCCCAATCCACCAGGTGCAATCCCTTCCCCACCAGGACCAAGCCCTGGGGAGGACCAAGGTCCTCCCTGACTCCCTGATGTCTATTCATATTTTCACCCATTTTACTTACACCCATCACACCCAGCTTTAGGAGAAATCATCTTTCCTTCACTGCTCATTTTTTGTGCTCTTCATTCACAGGAGAAACCAAACACCAGGCACACAGGACTGGGGGTGTGGGCAGGGCAGGGAAATGGATTTGGGCTGAGGTTTCCCTGCCACAGCCTCCTCTCTGCCTTAGCAAACCCAACTTGTATAGTATTTATTTTCACTCTCTTCTAAGCTTTTAGAATAAAATCCCAGTTTTCAGTGTGTGGAGGATTTCCCCTGTGCTCCTCAGGAACCCAGAGCACTCCAGGGCAGAACTGAAATAGGGATTTCACTGGAGGGGTGGTGGGTATGGGCTGGTTTGGGGTTTTTACATCCACATTTTGCAGCCTCTGGGTTGTCAAGAAGCAAATTTGTAGGAAATGGCTGGTTTGAGGGGATGAATAATCAATCACAACTGCTGCAGAAGGAGGTGGGGGTTCAATGTGAAAAACATGTTTTTCAAACAGGAAAAAGCTGACCCAGGTGAAAACCCAGAGAGAGCAGGTCAGGTCAGCTGATTCCTATCATCATTATAGACATTAATTGGAAAATGCTCAAGGGGGGCACAAAGAGTGCTGGGAAGGGCCCAGGAAGGATTTCTGCTCTTGCCATTGTGGGTGTTCAGTGAGAACCCTCCTGAGCACACACAGCTCCTCCTGCTCCAAGGAAGGATCATGCCCTGAGTGGAGCTACATCAAAATCTAACAGAGACCCCAATATCCAGAATTTAGGTATGCTGAGCACACAGATCCACAGCAGAGCCACCAGCCCTCCATATGCCCCAGGGTCTCTCCTAAAAACGAGTCAGGCCACACAGACAAAATCAGGCTTCCCCCACCTGAAACATGACCCCTGGTCACACCAAAACCTACAGAAATACTCTGGTTATTGGGAGAAAAATCAACTCCTACTTCAGCTGGTTGAATTAGAAGAAACCAGCAGGAGCTGAAGAAGATGTTTGCAGGATGGAGTTTTCCCTGTGGAGAGGGTGACTCTGGACAGGGTTCCAAGAGAGAAAACTCAGACTTGGACAAATCACCCACAACATCTGGGACTAAAAAACTGACCATATTAAAACCCAGGAGGAGTTTAGGCTAAAGCTTTCAGCAGCTCTCACACTACCTCAAGTCTGGTATTTTTTCCCCTTACTAATAGAAGGCAAAGTCCTGGCTAGGGGAATCTTCTGCATTATTCATTGGCAGCTCATGCCAGTGTGTTTAATGCTGGCCCTGGAGATTGAAAACAGTCTGCTCGAGCTCAGCTGATAGGGAAAATGTACACAGCAGCATTTGGAAAAGGAATGGAAGTATTATCCCTCAAGGACTGCTTGCTTTACATTCCAAACACTCAGCAGGCACAGGCAGAAACCAGAGGGGTTTTACCTCCTGCTGATCACAGAGCTCAGAACCAAAATTACATTGCACTTGGGATGTGTCTGATTCTTGGTGAAATCCTTTTCCTTGGTGGAATGATAAGGCCAAAAGGGCCCAGGAAAAAGGTGCCAGATGCCAAATGCTGAGCCCTGAGGAGAACCAGCCTCCTGAACAGGCAGAAATCCAGGGCAGAGGTTTTGTTGGTCCCTCTCATTGCTTCACTGAGTATTGAAAACTCAATCATTTCATAGTCAGTGAAGCCCAGACAGCCTCCAACCACCACCTCTTCCACCAGTTTGTAAACAGCAGGTCCAGCAGAGCCCCAGCCCTGGCAGCACTGGAGTTTGGCTCACTGGGAAGGACAGGAGGAGCCCTGGATCCCAAGCTGGCACTGCACACAGGAATTTAGGGATGTTCCATGTCAGCTGCTTAAGCCCATGGCTCAATTACTCCTGATGGTGGGGAATTGGAGGTGCTTTGTTTTATAGCCCCTTCTGGCAGTTTTGGGCTTGCATTTTCTACCTTCTCCTCTGTGAAAATGCAGAGAGAGAGCTGGTTTTAACTTCAGCTTAGTTTACAGTTGTACATAAAACTGAAGACCTGATTTAATAGAGTCAGAAGATGCAACCTGTTCACCACCACCTTTAATTATATGGGCAGTTCTCTGAGTTTTCTCCTGACTCTTAATAGTTTATTGATTCTGTGGCTTCTGTGCCATCTTTCTTCTTTGCTTTTTATTAACTCAATCTGAGGAGAAAATAAACCTGTGGAACATCCTTACAGGAGGCTTGGCTGAGCTGAGCCCTGCACTGCCAGTGGCCTGTTGCATCTCTCAGCTGTTACTGGAAGCAGAAATGGATTTGAGGTTTACAAAAGTGAAGCAGGAGGAGGAGAGAAAGATCAATACATAACTCACTGTGGATTTGGCCCACGTATTTCTGGTTTTTCAAGGCAGGTGCTGTGAGGCTGCTGATTCTGCCTCTCCCTGTGGCTCCTGGGCTGTCACCTGTGTCCCTGTCCTTGTCCTTCTCCAGGGCAAACCAGAGCTCCTCATGGCTTGTGCAAACCTTTGGGGAGGTGCTCTGTGATTAGGAATTTGCAAGTGGCAGCAATCCTAAACACAACATAAAAATATGGGATTAAACCCCAAAGCACCTCATTGCAGACGTGCCTGTCCTACAACAGGGATGAACTCCTGGAATAGACACACAGACACTCAGGTATATGTGGAAAACTCAATCCTTTCATAGTCAGTGAAGCCCAGACAGCCTCCAACCACCACATCTTCCACCAGTTTGTAAGCAGCAGGTCCAGCAGAGCCCCAAAACTCCAAGATAAAGAAGGGAAATGAGCTGTAACAAATATGGAAAATTCAGCTGCATCACCACAGAGCTGCTTCTTGTTTTGCTGCTACCTCCAGGTAAGACCTGCAATTCCAGCTTGCTTATATAAATGAAATATAAGGCAGTAAAGAATCAATCTCTGCCACCTGCTATCCCAGCTCCTACCAAACTCCTGTGCAATCCTGCACGTAGAGATGCAGGCAGAAAAATCCCAGAGGTGGAAAGACTCCAAACACACAAAATAAAGGCAGCTGCTTCAGGCCATGTGCCTTTATACATCACTTTCCAGGAAGAGGAAAACTTCACCATTAGTTTTTTTGCCTTATTTCATCTCCTCCACTGTGCCCACCTGCTTGTTAAATTATGAATTTAAAGGCTCAGTGTTTTCCCAAGTGCTCTGAGGGAAGCTGGGCTTTCTTGCAGGCTCAGAGCTCCCCTCCACCACAGCACTGAAACAGCACAGAGCTGCAGGCTGAAATGAAACCTCCTCCTTTTCTGTGCCCCTCACTTGCCTTCCTTTGCCATGAAAACCTGCCAGCCACGTTCAGGGGAGGATAAAAAAACCCCAGATAATCAGGCAAATTATGAGAGGGAGATTTTCAAAAGAAGAAAGCACCTAATTCTGCCTTCCAAGCAGCTGAAGAAGAGGCTTTGCAGCTGAGCTTGAGGCCAAGTGGGTGAGACACATTTTCCCCAAAACTGGCAAAAGTTGCTGTAAAAAACACTCCATTGTTCAGCCAGGGGAAAAAAAAAACCAAAAACCAACCCCACAAACAAAAGCAAGCAGTAAAACAGCTTAAAGCATTGCAACACTCAGGAAATGCAAACTCTATTTCTTAAAAGCTTTAATTTCACTTCAGCTCATTCCTAGAGCTCAGTCCGAGCTCAGTCCAAGCTCAGCTCACATCTGGCCCATGCAGTGAATTGGTGGCACGGGAGGACCCTGCAAGGAGCTGAATGAACCAATTCCCAGCATCACTGGGAGAAAACTCAGCTTTCCCACCCCAGAGGTGGCTAAACTCTGTCTTCTGAGATGGGACACAGGAACTACATGGAGAAGTCAGACTGTGGAAGTTACAGGAAACTGATATGAAGTAGGAAGTGGCAGTAAAATGACACTGTGCTTGTCCCTTCATCACAGGTTCTTCAAATAGTTTTTTTGCTGTTCTCTCAGCCCTGCTCTCCTCCCTGAAACTCTTTTCCTCAGCTTACTGACATGCTCCCCAGTGACACTGTGTTGCTGTCATCTCCAAAGACCTTTTTGAAGCATTAAAGCAGGACCTCTGACATCCCTTCTTGCTGCAGCCTCCTGGTTTGGACCACCAGCAGCCCAGCCCTGACACTAAAGCTTTGTGTCACCTCCTGCAAACACAGAGCCCCTTCCTCCCCAGCAGAGCATCAGCAGGCTGGTTTGGAGATGCCTGGATGCACCTGAAATCCTCAGGGTCCTCAGTGCAGGGTCTTCCCAACACCTGCAGAAATCGCTGTGCATTTCCAAGCTTGCAGCTCTCACTCTGCTTTGCAACCATTCTCATCACCCTCCCAGCAGGTACCCCATGTATTTAACATCCTGAGGAGCACAAAGATTTTATTATTTACTGCTGTGGGTGAAAGCAATAAATATCTGATTTGACACAGTAAAGTGAAATTGCTTTTTATCCAGCCACTGACCAAGTTTGCCTTCCCTCTCCTCATCTCCCCACAGCAGGACTCCAAGCTCCAGTTTCTTATCTGTAAATGAGGAGGTAATCTGGAATCAAGATTACCTGGTGGACCACAAGGGATGTTAAACATTATATTAAACACTTAATCTGCTGTTGTGGCTGCATTAAAGAACTGTACACAGTCACTGGGCACCTGAACAGCAGCATTGCCCTTGCTGTCAGATAAGGGCTGTGATAACCAAATTATTATCAGAAGCATTTGCTACCATATCTTGACTCAGGTGTTTTATTATTAAAGTTTAAGCTGCTCAGGAAAAATTGTTTTCTATTATGGGTGATAAAGTGGAAGTTTGTGTCTGAATGTGCTATTAAACCTCAAACCTGTTCCCCTGTTCTGTCAATAACAGCAACCAATACAAACCCACAGCCAAAACTGCAAGTCATCAGATGCAGTTTGCATGTGCACAGAATGCAAGACAAATCAAGAAAAACAAACCTGCAGAAACTGCCCTACAGGATCTGGAAAAACACATGCAAAGGAGCAATTAAAAAATCTAAAAAATAAATCAAAGTGATAAAGAAAACCAAGGAGAGATCACCAGAAAGACACAGGCAGCTCTAGAAATATCAATCATTATTTGTTTGGAGTTCATGTTGCAGATCTGCCATGCAATTATTTTACCACAAACCATTAAAAATAAAAAACCTCTTATGAAAAAAAATAAATCAAAGCACTGACTTGCAAAAACTGACAGGAGTCTGCAAAAAGAAAAGGAAGTACATACAGGAAAAGTCTTAATTATTGGAGATGAAACTTTTAACATCTCCATTTGATTAAAACAGCAGGGATTTCACATTCAGTCTCCATAAAGTGATTTTCTCATTTGTGTTTTGTTCAGGTTTCAGTTCCACAACAGGTGCTGGGCTGGGGGGTGTTTATTGACTCCAGGTGAGCTCAACACCCACCAGTGAGGAGGCACATTCGGGCTGGCAAGTCCTGAGGCTGCCAGGGAGGGAGAGGTAATGAAGACAGAATCGTTCTTCATGCAGCATTTTTATGAAGCTTTAACTCCTTTGGCTCCTCATCACACTGTTTATTCATGCTCTCTGTGTAACTGCTGTGCCCAGAACACTCTGGGTTGGAACCATCACTGCAGTGGGTTTGAACAGCATCACAGACTTTGCTGGTCCAACACTGAAACCATTAATTAACAACTAATTAAAGAGCTGACATTCTCGGTGTGTGGGGAATTCTCTGCATTGTAATGAAAGTTGCAGATCTTATTAGACAGCTGGGAAGGAATCAGCAGTGAAACTATTTCCCCAATCACTTCTTCCAAGGCTGTAAAACCTCTCAAGAAACACTCTGAGCTTGGTCACTGCCCCATCTGGTGGGCTCAGGCAGGACAGATGTTATTCCTCCTTTGAATTAAGAGTACAGGAACACAAAATGCTTCATGTTCTTCCCATATGTCCTCCTGCCATGCTCTAAATCCAATTCCACCTGTTCAATTCTCCCCATGGTCAGCAGCATCAGGACTGGGGCATGGTGTTTGTGCTACATTTCATTTCAAGCCCCAAAACTGAAACACTAAATTCATGAACTGACAAAATAAGGTAAAGGTTTCTCCTACCAGACCATTAATGATGCATTGACCTTGTCCTTCTTTACAGAATATGTGGAATGTGCTGAAGCTCTGGCAGCACAAGGTGAGTTGGGTGCTACAAACACAGCTGAGCATGAGAAAGGCCAAAGACCTCCGGCTGTTTTGAGCCCTCACTCTTTGCTCAGAGTTGTTGCCTGTGGCATCTGAGAAATTATGGCAAAGCATTTGCCAAGGTGGCAGCTGGAGGAGAACAAACCTCTAACACTTTTCTTGTGTGACACCAACAGCATCTTAGTTGTTCCTTGCTAGGAAACAGCAGCTCCTTTGTGCCTCACTTCTCTTTCACTAATGTGAAATGAGGGAGAGAATTGAAAAATTAACTGCTCATCCATCTGCCTTTGGGGGAAAAGTAGTGAAGTTTCAAAATATAAGAGTTATTTCATTCTAAAAAGTGAAGATATACTTTCCTCATAAGTAAACACATAGAGCTAAAACTGCAGCAGCTGAAATGGCAGCCACCAAGCCAAGAAAAAAAATCTCTTAAATTTCCATTAATAGCAGGGATGTATTAATTATAGTAATTTATGGGTTTACATGAGGGATTATTTTAATGCTGATGAACCATAATGAATGGCTTTATACTACTAGTCAAGAAAATGTGATGATAACCAGAATCTGTGTGAAACATGAAGCCTGTGCTTTACACTGAGGAAACAGAGCCCAGCCCTGCCCCGTGCCCTGCCAAGGCCACCCCACTCCTGCCCTGCCTTCCCCTCCATCCCTTCAGTCCCTCTCCATCAGCTCCAGGCACAGCACGAATTTTGGGGATAACACATCAGTGTGTTTTCTCTCACAAATTCCAGCACAACGTTGCCACCTTTCTTATTGCTGGAAGCTGTCACTCAGCCATTCTCCACTTCACTGCATATTTTATTTCTGCTTTAATCCTTTCATCCATTTTAATTTATGATTTATCTTTGGTTCTTGGCTGTTGTTAAGTGCCAAGGGACTCCTGCCAACTGTTCTTTTAAGACTTCAGAAGATCCAAAATAATTGTGTTTTAAACCCAGGTTTTGTCTGTTGCTTATTCCACAACACTGAATTTTATGTGCTCCAAATGTAATCAAAACAGAATTATTATTTCCCCTTCCCTCAAGCACTGTAAGAGAGAACAGTAAAGTTACCCATGCTCCCATGTAAGATCACAGGGGTAGGTTGAGGAGGCATATTTTGTTTGAGAAGCACCATATTCTAATAGAATTAACACTTTTCCACTCATTCATCTTAACAAAAATTGCCTCTGTTAGAGACTCCCTGATGAGAAACTTTGGTTTTGATTAAAACTATAAACAAGCAATGCTAAAATGAAACTCATGAATAGTTAACTTTAATAGATACTCCCTTGTAACCTCAAAAAACTCTGATAAACTGTTTACTGAAGTTTTCCCAGATCAACTCTGCTTTTTTAGTAATTCTGACACATACTGGAAAGCAAGATCATAGAAACAGCTGCAGTAAACCATTGTCAACCACAGTGCTCAAGCAATGATTTGCTGACCTGTTCCTGTTTACTGGGGACTTATGGCTACCCATGATCATCCACAGCCTTATTTCAAAACAAAAACAAAAACAAAAACTGCATTCCTTGTGCTTTCTGAAAGCTTTAAACCCCATTTTATTTCCAACACATCCTATCTGAGATAAGAAATGTCAGCATGTTTGTCTTGGGTTTCACAAAGCCTCTGGTATCCACCTTTTCTTTTCTCTTTTCCCCAAATATGCCCACTAATTTAGACTGTGGGGAGGGCTTAAGGGTGGAACTCCATTATCCTGGAAGAACTACAGGAATCACAGAATGGATTGGGTTGGAAAAGACCTCCGAGATCATCAAGTCCAACCCTTGGGCCAACTCCAGTCCCTTT
>JAWWLZ010000050.1:5483309-5501553 GCA_035041345.1 Poliocrania exsul | reverse complement strand
TGGAGTTGGCCCAAGGGTTGGACTTGATGATCTCGGAGGTCTTTTCCAACCCAATCCATTCTATGATTCTATGATTCACTGTTGCCCATTTGCAGAGAATTCTACACACAGCCCTGAAGTGCCACTTCATTCATTACTCATTTCAGTGCCCTGTTTTGACCACAGTTTTACAGTAATCTTCAACTTTTCAGCATCCCTATATAAAAACACTGCTCATAAAAATTCCCAGCTCCTCCCTGTACATATTTACATTTCAAAGCTCTGACCAAACACCTGCTGATTTATCTTGAATTTCACTCAACTGAACCTCCTTCGTGCCTTTCTGCTGAAACTTCTCTTGCACTCCAGAATGAAAGGAATTGCATTTTGACATTTCCTCCACAGAACTAACCTGGTTTCTTCTCTCTGGTGTCAGAGTAGAGGCCTTTCACATCTTGTTTGGGGATTCCTAACCTGCTGTGCACATCTGAGATCGGTTCCCGACGAGGAGCAGAGGTGCTGCTTGGAGCTTTCATTTCTGGAGAATGTGGCCTTTTTCCCAGTCTTTGCCGCACATCTAGGGATGATTTCAGTGATTAAATGACAAGAAAATCACGTTGCATTTACTCCAGCTCAGCCAGCTGATTTTATGCTGTTCACAATTTGAAACTAAACAGATTCTGTGTATTTTCTGCAGTCTTTTCATTTAAGTCTTCAATAATCAGATTTCAGTCCTGGCAATGGTTCCAATACAATTTATCCAGATTTCATTTCATTTTTGGCAATAAATTTGACACAACCTTTTCAGGTTGTGCTCTGTCCAGAAGATCAGAAAACCAAGTTATTCCATGGCTTGCTGCATTTCTGCTTTAGCAGCACAGCATGGGATAAGATTCCATGAAAATAGGTATGCATGCAGTGATTCTTTTCAGATTTCTTTAGAATTCTAATACTGCTTGATATTTTGCAGAATAAAATGAAAAGCAGAATGTAAGAATTCTAAATATATTGATACTTGGCCTTTGATCTGAATTTTGCATTCTGAAGTTTGGCTGGTTTTTGGCCAGATGTTCCTTGTCTTCCAGGGGGGTTCACACAAAAATATGAAGGCAAAGGGAATTGCAGGATTTATGTGGCAACTTGTCAGAGGTCCAAAATAGGCAGGAGGGGTAAAATATCCCAACATAACTTAGACATTAAATTGATGTAAAAATATATCTTTCCAGTCAGATAATCCTCTGAATATTACAAGTGTCAGAGGAGCTGAAATTATACACACTTGAGTCAAAAAACAAACAGTCAAGCTCAGAAATAAAGCCTATCAATTGAAAAAGCATCCATATTCATATAATACATGTTCTTTCACATAAGTGTGTTGAGTGTTTCACACCTGATTTTGTGCATGACCTTCCCTGTGTGCTGTTTGAGAGAGTTGTACACAATCTCTGCCTCAAGGACTGAGCAAATCAAAAAGGACAAACAGACAGAGCCAAAGAAAATGGATAAAAATAAACATCGCTAAATAAGCTTTCACTAAAATGGCACTTCATTTTGCCCCAGAGCAATCCCCAACTCAGTGTCTTAGTGTGGAAAAACTCTATGAGTGCAGAGCTTGTTATTTCCAGAGGAACAAAGATGTGAAATGAATATATAAAGGAGCCTGAAGTTACCTGATTTTACAGTGCTGTTTGGCTGACGAGGCCCAGGGTTATTCTGACGTTTCTCTTCTAACAGTAGTCTCACATCTGCAACTTTCTCTAATGATCCTTTGCTGCCAATCCTATTTTTGATGTTACTGCTGGCTATGCTATCTGCTCGCATGGAATTCCTAAAAAAATAATAGATTTAATGCCCCTTAAATGAAATGAAATTTAGCAGTTCTTAAATTTCCTTGTATGTAAAAGAACATCACAGGAAACAATAATATCAGGATTTTTCTGCTGAGAAACAGAGGTAAAAACATTGCTTAGATAATGTGTGTTCCAGGCAGAATCCTGAATTTAGCAATAATCCCATTAATAGCTCAGTATGCATTTCAAGGCAGGTATTGAGTTTGTCTCCTTAAGGCTGTGCCTCTGGGGGAAAATTCAGAACAGATAAGCAGTCTCAAAATTGGCCTTGACATTATAATGAAGTATAACCATAAGGGACACATTAAAGTTATTTTAATAATCTACAATATATGCAGTTTTTGTTAATAAGCCCATAATGAATGTAAATTCCTTCTTGTCATCAACACTTACAGGTTAGAAAAGAGGAAGGAGTGAAGGGAAAACAGAAGAGTTAAGCCATGAAATGCATGAAGTTAATTGTGGTTGTTTGCATAAATTTCTATTGATTCTACTTTGTGTTTCATTATTATCAATAAGCAGAATTCAGAGACCTGCCAAAGAAGCTGTATTTAAAACCATGCTAGTTTTATTACAAGCCTGTTTCTGTATCACTTTTTAAAACACCTACTACAAAATGACATTAAGAATTAAAAACGTATCTCCAACAGTTTGTCCTCAAGCTTTGACAGTCCGTCACTAATTAAAACCTGGAATGCCTTAAAGCACACAGCATTTTTACCTGATATTTTTCAGTTGTGACTCCACCTCATCAGCATACATTGTCATTTTCATGCTTTTTTTGGGCGAGGGCGTGGATATCATTTTGAGTTCCAGGTCATAGTCCATCTCGTCCGAGTCGGAGCCGCTGGAGCGCCGGGCCGCGCTTCGCTCCCGCGCCTGCCGGAACGCCTGCAGCTCATCGCGGTACTCCACCACCACCCTGCCGTCTTCATCCATGTCCTGCTCCTCCTCCTCCTCCTCCTCTTCCTCCTCAATAGGCTCCTCAGGAACATTTACTAAGCCTGGAGGGAAGCAGACTCATTCTGATGAACTGAGTTTTATCAGCCATATAAAAGACTTCAAAACCAAGACAAAGGAACGCCCCAGCTCGCTGTAATTAATGATCCCTTACAAGTGAGTCTTTGTAGTTCTCTAAAGAGAGTGAATATTTTGCAAAAGAAAACTGCCACAGGACACAGATGCCCCTGGTGCTCAGTACCTGAGAGACCTGTCCAAGCATAAAGCTGGACAGAGTAACTAAAGTACAATTGCCCCTTGTAGAAGGTGCAGTTCTTACTTTCTGAACCAATTTGCAGGGCTTAATGTGCCAACTGCTGGGTCTGCAATAATCCTTTCAAAGCCTGTAAGCAGTAATGCCAGAAAGAATGCATGTATCTTTATGACAAATTCATCACAGATACTGATTTATATATAAACAACTTAAATTAATCATTAACAGTGTGCAGGCATCTTTTCAGAAAGCAGGACTTTACCTGCACATAAAATCTTCCATGAGATTTGATATACCCATGGCTGTATTTTAGCAGGTCAGCCATGAAAATGTGACACTGTACTTGTCTCATGCCAGATTTTTATACGAATTATACCTCTACCTTAGGGAGTAGATGAAAATATTCAAGCCTAATTAATAGAATTTTCTGATCTTTATTGTTCTATGTCTAGACCTTGCTTTTTAAAGCAAAACAACTGACTTAGCAAGTTCAACAAACTGCCCAACAAACTTCTACCAAGTTTGAAAAGTCATCCCTTCTTTTTCCCCTTGATGCTGTAAGTCCCCATGTCCTAAACTTGTAAAAGAACAAGAGTGGCAGCTATTTAAGTAAGTGTAGAGTCTCTCAGTCATTTCCTGCAGACTCTTAAATGTGATTCAGATTTATTTTCTTTTTAGAGAACTTCCACACACCAGAGGGGAAGGATGAGGTGCTCAAGACCCTGTGCAGCCACCCAGCTGTCCCTGCAGGGCTGTCCCACTCCAGCAGTTACCTGAGTGACGGTGTTTATAGGGAGGAGTCAAACCAACATCATCCCCAATCAGGGTCCTTTTCTTTATCACATCCCGATGGATCCGACGGGAATGGTACCTTCGTTTCCTGGAAAAGCACACAAAGAATGACATTCCTGTCACAGAAAATGAGCTACACTGAGTCCTGGATTAAGGATATGCAATTACCACCTACTTTAATAGCAGGTATGTCTTTATGTCAGAATCTGTTCTGAAGGTTTTGAATATAAACCTTCCTTATTTTTATGACAAAATACTCCCCTTGCAAATTGAGTCACATTTATTTACACATAAGAAGCATCTACATAAACTGAACAGAAAGAAACCCCACGAATTAAAACCCTTTTAAGAGTATCTTGTCCAATTACCTGCAACATTCTCTGTCCAACACTCACCAAGAATTGCTCAGAATTCCTTTCATGCCTCCATAATTGGGATTGCCATATTTCATGTAGTACTGGCTCCGCCTTGCAGCTCCCAGCTCTTTTTTGTCATCTGAAAAAACACAAATTAGAGGAATTTTTCCCCTCTTACAATATCTCTTGCAATACAGCATAAAAATAAATAACCACCCAAACACAGAGGGTGAAAGTAACACTGAGTATGTCTTACAAATCAGGGTTACTTCACCCTCTTGCATGAAGGATTCAGTTTTGCTGACACCTCTGAAATTTCTCCTACTAGCACAGTTTTATTTGTGTCTAGAAACTTAATTCCAGGGAGATTGAGTTTCTACATGTCAGCTTAACAAAGCATTACATCCCACTGTCACTGCTGGAGGCTCCACTTACCTTACTCATCACCTTTCTTTTCTTTATGGATGTGTCACTTTGTGCACGGTCCAGAAATTTTATGGATTTTCATTTTACTCATAAATATAATTTAATATCTCAACTGTATTTAGCAATAATTTCCACTAATACCTTATTGCTATCTCAAATTATATCCATATTTATAAAATATGAAATTTACCTCTGTGGAAAAGGGCATTATGGAACCTCTTCCATGGTGTTGGGAAGAATGCCCTGAGCCCAAGATAAGACTTTCAGTACAATAATTTTCACATCTAATTCACACATTAAATGTGGATCTATTGCCAAATCTTAATACCTAATGATGAACAGAAAACTAACACTTTTGCAAAGAAAAAGTAGGTACTTTGAGTCATTAATTAGCCAACAAATAAAACCACCACAAGCAATTAATTCACTGTGCTTGTTAAGCTGGTCATTTACCTTTAGTAGCAAATCTCATGAATAGCTTGTTTCCTTTAGCCAGTTTATTGGCAGGGCGAAGGTCATTACGCAGGAGAGAATCCTCTTCTACTTGGGAGAGGGCATCCAACTTGTGGGGCAAAAAAGGTATTTTGGACTCAAAAATAAAATGACTGTTGAACGAAAATGGGTTGCTTGCAGAGAAGCAATCAATTGATCATTAAATTCAGCTACTTTTCAAATTATGCTCAAAGTGAAGTTTTAATGTCAATTGCCCTGAAAATTTAAAACATTTCCTTCTTTTACCTCATAACATTATCTCAGATTATTAAATCCAGTAATTGTCAAGTGACACTGCATTACTTACTGAAATGCAGAAAATAAATAGCACAACTTGGACACTGAATAAATTGATTTTTGTTTTGCTTGTTTTACATCTAAATGGGTTTACTACCAGGTCTCATGCCCTCAAACTATGACTAAAAAGCTTTCTTTTTCATTTATAGCTCCTTTACAGAAACTAAAATTCAGACTTCCATGATGTATGAGTGTTCACTGAGCCATTCCTAAAGAAAATACTAATCACACCTATTATATACTCAGCCAGTGAAGATTAAATTACTCACAGGACATCAATCTGTGTGCTGATTCCCACAGATCTATGGACAGCCCAAATCCCATTTGTCTCTTTAAGCACTGCCTTGACTGCTGAAAGGTCATTGCCTTCCATCATTGTTCTTTCATTGCCTCCTCTCAGCAGAAAAGAGCAGCCAGACTTGCTCTTACACACTGGGAGCCCCATCACTCTCCAAAATCTACTTCCACAAAACACTGGGATAATCCATTGGGATTATCACCCACAGCACACTCACACTTCCTCTCATGCCCCACCTAATTTACTTGGATAATTGTGAATTGCAAATAGAAATGGATAACCCTACAGTGCTGTGAAAACTTTGCACCAGTGAGAGCAAAACTTCCCTGAGTGTTTTCAGTTCCCTTCGGTACTGACCTCCACGTCACTTGGATTGTCATCCTCCACCTCCCCTTCTTCTGTCTCATCATCAGAGCTTTCCTCCTGTTTTTCTAAGAAAAATGATGGGGAAAACCAAACAAATTTCATTTCAGTGTGTCAGTCCCATTTGATGGATTGCCTGCATTCTCTGAAATCACCCTCAAGATGTTTCCCTTTCTCCTAAAGAATAATCAAACCAGCAAATGCTCTGGAAATGGGAAGCACAGAAAGTTACCCAGAGAACCCCAGTGCAGGTAACTGCCTGCAGCACATGAGGATTATTCATTTAATTCTTTGAAAGCAGATGAAACTGCAATGCATTTGCAGGGTATGGCAGAGATAAGCAAGGCCAAGGTGCTAAAAGGCACATAAAAGCCTTTTTCCTTCGGTCCCCCTTTAAAATGCCACAAGTACCTACAAATAGCCAATATTAACACTGTGAAACAGGCTATGAATCAAACGCTTAGAGGTTTTAGAGAGACAGTAGTAGAAAAGAAAAAAAAAAAAAGAAACTTTGTGAGTTAATTTTGAGGTGAAATAACTAAAAGAAGAGTGCATGCTTCCAGAGCTACTAAAATTGTGAGATGCTTGCACAGATTTTTTGGGGGTTCTTTTAAGCTCAGAGTAAGAAAATTCATACTCTGTTGTTAGCTTTTTTTAAACAGTCCCCAGGAAAAAAAATATTTAAAAAAAGTAGTGAATATGGACAGCTATCAACACATACCAATATCATTTGCAAAGATCTCACAGTACTTCACAGACATCAGACTAAAAAACCCCCTCTATTACATTTATTTTATCTTAAATCTCATCCAACAATAGACTTGAAATAGTCTGAAAATAGAGAGCAGCAGCTGTTCAAAAGATCCTGAAAATATTGCTGAGTGAAAAGAGTAAAGCACAATTATCCAAACTGAAACCAAAGAGAGAATGGAGGTAAACAAATTACCCACATTCAAACCTGAATAATTAGGTTTAATCAAGGACAGTATTGATGTACTTTTTTCCCCCACAAATTAGAAGCTTCTCATGCTTCTCACAGTAGTCTCTTGCTTCCCTAAATGTTTAAACAGCCCTCAAATTCCTATCTAAAAAAGGAATGTAACCAAGCCAGGTTACTCCAATGTATCTGTATGCATCTCACACCTTGGGATGGAATTGAACAGTCTGTACTTGATCTAACCTCCCACTTCTCCAGATGAGCAGGAGTAATTTAGATGATGGTTTTTATTTCCAGATGTGGTGTGATGATAATGTCATATATAATTCAGAGCAAACAAGATTAAATATATATATTCATGCTCCATGTAAGCAACACAGTGTCTCATCTCCCAGAACTTCACAGCAAGTCTTGAACGAGCATTATCAACATTTACCCAAAAATTAAGTCAGATGGATGTCTGAGGAGCCACTGCATTGTGGAGAAAACAAGAAAAGGGGGTGAGTTAAAAGGATCCACGAGTTTAACAAAGCCCTAAACCCCAAACTTTCCAGGCAAGGCTTTTGGCAGCACTGCAGATGAGGTCATATATAATATATATGAGCAAAATCTATGGAAGAGTTAATAAATTCATCTTTTTTGGCTTTGGAACCACAGCAGTTTATCAACCAACCCAAGAGCAAAACATTCCTCAGGTAGCAAAAGGCTGATTTCAACTTAGACACACAAAAGTAAAACTAAATTTACAGCTAAGGCATTCAGGCACCAGATTTATCACAATGTTGAGATGTATTTTTGCTGCTTTGCTCTTTTATAATCAACCTTTAGGTGCTTCTTTCTTAAAAGTGTACTGGCCAAATTTAGAGATGATCCATATGATGGTGAAGTGATACACTGCCATGTTGGTGGGAAGGATGGTGGTGTATCCAAAAAGGAATCAACTGTGGCATTTCAAAAATAGGGCTTTTTCTCACACCTGTTTTTTCCACACTTAGAATCCCTCCTTTTACTGCCTTTGTGTGCACATCCCACAGATTTATTTCTGTGCAATGTCTATAAATACCAGCTCTGAGTGTGACCCTGCATCTCACACGTTCAGTATCGACTGAATTACTGCTTTTGGTCCAGCTCCAACCCACCTTTTAAGAAGCAGCTTCTTCAAAAGGTTTCCAAGATGAAAGCCTTTTTTAAAGTGGCAGAATACATTTACCTGAAACTATATGATAGAAGCTCCTTCAGTAATTCAGATTATGCAGCACCCCAGCACAAGTTTAAAGTTTCATTGCATTAAGCAGATGATGTCTACATATGCAGATCTCAATCTACCTTTCTTGGGTTTTTCAGCTGTCTTCTCTTCATTGTTTTCTCTGATCTTTGTTTTCTCCTGATCAGGCAAGGAACTCATATTTATTAGAGCCCGTGTTGCTGTTACTTCATCAAGCCAGACCACATTACCTGTGACAGATCCAAACACACACAAAGCCACAATGCAGTTTGTGTAATCAGCCACAGTCCCAGCCTGACTGCAGGGAAAGTGCTGACAGAAATTCAGAAATGCTTTCACATGGGGACATGACAGACAAGGCAGCAGAGACACCTCTTGCAGGGAAAGTCATACTCTTTAACATGCTGGATAACACACAATTTTCAGCAGATTACAAAACACAACAACTGAGGAAAACCAAAATCCCTGAAATGCACAACCATAAATATTAGAGGCTCCCTGAGCACAGAAATCAGGGTACTGAACAGGGTCAGATATCCATGAGTGTGTTACCACACAAATGTGATTAAGGAAACAGCAGGGGGGAAGGGACTTAAACCTTGATATTCTTCCCTTTGGCAACTTAACAGAACCTTGGACTTTACTGTGGAATTCTGTAAATCTTTTCCAAAAAGCAGGAAAATAAGAGAGGCTGCTCAAGGCCTTTGCAGATTATCATGTACACAGGTTAACAGTGATTCAGTATGTGCCTTGTGTGTGTCTTAAGTATCAGCAGATGCTACTAAAAAATAACTTATTAGCCCAATTAAAAGCATTTCATAGATGTTGAAGTTGAAAGAGTTAAAATGCTTAGAAAAAGGAATTGAATGGAAGTTTTCTGCACAGATGCCCTTGGTACAAACACATCAACAGATGTCACTCACTGCTCTGCTGTTAAGGAGTGTATTCAGATATCAAGAAAACTATACAGGGACCCAAAATATAAGATTCTCTCTTCAATTACTCAAACAGACAAGTCTCCTCCTTCAGGGCACAAAACCATCCCAACCTGCCCAACTACACAGCTCAATCACCTTCTCTCAGATATGTTTTATGTCAAAATGGAAGCAGCAGGTGATTTTAGACCTCTTCTCACTAAGCTGCAGGTTATTCCATGCTGTCTCTTCCCAATAATAAATACTTAATCAGATACTGGGCTTGATTTTCACCAAGTTATGAATTCTTTCCTTCTATATCTTTTCTCACTAAGGCAGACAGGGAAACTGAGACAAGCAAAGATCTGTGACTTTGAAAGGCACTGAGACATCTGAAGTCCAGCCAAGACCAGTATTAAAAAACCCCAGTAACAATCACAAATACTCTGTTTACTTACATGACGTGTCATCCAACCACTCGATATGAGCAGGGGGATACTCTTTGAAATAGGCAAAGATGTCCTGTGTGCTCATCTCATCCACCCCACAAATGTAAATTGTGTCTAGTCTCACTTTAGGGATTGCTGTGAAAAGGAAGAGAAACAAAACTGGTACTTATTAAGAGTTTCTATATAAGTAACATATGGCTTTACAAGCAAAACATTTAAATAAGTTAAAGGAGTTAATTGATGTTTGATGTACCATTCTAAGTGTGATAACTTGATTTATTCTTCCACTGAGAATTAGAAGAGGTTACATCACAAGCACTGGGACTGCACAGCAACCAAACTGCTTTGAAAAGGTATTTTTCTCTTTGAATCCTGCCAAAGTGCTCTCATTAAGCACTGGAGAGCCAAAACACTAATGAAGCAGTGCACATAACACTTCCACATGTATCACCTGATGGAGAGCTGTAACAAGCCACAGATTAGCAGGTCCAAGATGCCCGCTGGAAAAAAAAGCCTTGAGAACTAACTGGGTGCCAAAAGCACCAATCTGTTGTGCACACATTGGCTGATCTGCCTGTGTTCCAACAAGCCATCAATGCAGCTTCACTGTGTGCAGCAGGGTCTGATCTCCCTGTGCACAGGACATGGAGTCCTCCACATGCACACACACAGCACTCCAGGGCTGGTTTTCCAAGGAATTTCCAGATTCTTAAAGCAGCACTGATCCAAAAGATAAATCCTGGATGTGTAGCAGCACCAGATGCTGTTGCCAAGTGGTAAATAAGGCACCAAAAAGTGTCCTCTTCTTCCTGGGGTTGGTAAAACAACTGAAAACTGTCAAGTAGGTTCAAACTAATGACATTAAAATGAAAAGGTGGAAAACCCCCAAAATTATTTCTTTTGGCAAAACCTCTGGGAGTGCAGGAAATGGAGGATAAATCAATTCAAGAACCTGTGAGGAAGTAAACAAAGGGATCTTTTCTCCTTGACTGCTGGATGAACTCGTACCTTTCTTCATCATGTCCCGATCCAGCGCCACGTTCCTTTGGGCAAGATTCACTTCAGCTCGAAAATGAAAGCGTTTGGCTCTTTGTTCCTTCTTCTCTATTGCTTCCTGCAAAATGCCAAACAATGCCATCAAAACAGGAATCACAGCAGCACTCTCGACAAATTGCACTTTAAAATCCACCAGCCACCAACGACCTGAGTTAAAAATTGTGTTAATTCTGAAAAGACCTGTAAGTATCAAAGTGGAGAAGTAACTCATAAAAACATTTCTGTGCCACAGAATAGGTTTAATAGTTGTTTTCCCAGCAACACAATGGGAATCAAGATGGGAAAACAAGGTAACAAATGTAAAAAGATTATGCTCATCAAAAAAAAAAAAAAAAAAAAAAAAGCTCCTTTAAAAGAAGCACTTCCACCAAAGGGAAAATTCATCTTTTAACATTATGGAGTTTTTTCCCTCTCTGTTTTTTTCAACATATACAAAAAAGTAAACTTGTCTCTCTGAGCATGAGTTTAACACTAAGTTCAACATTAATTTAACAGGTGGCTATGGAAATCTTATTTAGACTGGCAACTCAGAGTCTTTTTATGTAGCTCATGAGCAACAGCCTGTGTGGATCTTGTGCAATTTGGGAAACTCACTGAGAAGCTCCTTGTTCTACAGATTTTATTAGGGAGCATTCTGGGGTTTGGATCTTAGTAACAGTCAGATTTGGAACACCAACTGTGATTCATGCCAGCTATCTGAGCAGTTTGTGCTTGTTGGGAAAGACAGTAATGAAAAGGTTCCTTCCTTTCAGTGGCAATAATGAGCCAATGTTCAAGAGCCATAGCACAAAAATTACCTTGGAGGTCACATCAATTCCAGTAATGAAACTTCCAGCTTTGTTTTCATATCTCCTACTGGTGTCCTGAAACAAAGCAAAATGGTGAGGAAATCTCAATGAACACTGAAAGCAACACTGAAAAAAAACTGGCCATTTCTACAAGAAAAACATCCTCTTTCCCCTGAGCCAAGGTACATCCCTAGATGTAGCAAGAGCTTTCTCTGATGTCAGTGAAAGTAAAAGGACATGAACTGAACTAAACTAAACTTCCTTTATTGTAAGGACTCTTTCCTTTGACAAAATTTAGTTTCTGTGTCAGCCACTGCCAAGATTTTGACTTACTCTCTCTCAGCAATACAGGGGAAGTCATCAAATATCTTCCCTAAATTAGACTTGCACCATTCTGGTTTTGGGTATGATTTCCTTGTAAAACATGAACAGATTTAGCAATGATACCCGACCCCTGAAGTGTCAATTTGCAGCTTTTAGTCTCAAAAAGTCAGAACACCAAACCACAACCACAATTAAACACATAACTTTTTATTCTGACCATTACTTCAAACCCAACCTCTGAGTAAGATAAAACATTACTGGATAAAAATGGAGAATGATGGGGGAAAATTACAGGTTTCCCATCCATCAGTCAGGACTGCTGAATTCAGAGATGTATTAAATCCTGTGGGACCAACAACCCAATTCTGTCCCCTTCCCTTGCTGCCATTTGTGAAAATGGCACCTCTTCACTCTGGCACCCTCAGGACCATCACCTGGCAAAGGTTTGTGGAGCTTTTTAAGGAGTAAACAAGTTCTTTACACTTGTGCTGCAATAATAATTTTGGCTAAAGGACCTTTCTTAGCTCTAAGTCAGTCTCAGTTTGGAAACACCAAAGAACACACAACCCAAGCGCTTGTTTTAGTAAGAGCATCAAAGTTTGCCAAATGTTTATAGTTACTAGAAAAAGCAAAGCAAAACAAACACTGGTTTTAAAGTTAGAAAGCTGCACTGTCTGAACTTGACTCGGGGAGCAGGAGGAAGTGCCGCAGGACGCTGTCCCAGGCCACATGTTGGGGACAAGCACATTGTAGACCAGATTAGTTTCTAAAGCCATTTCCAACAAGTTCTGAGAGCAAAGGACAACTCAGGATTTTAGAACCGTGACCCATTTTTAGTTATTAAACCTAATCCTACTAAAACTTGAGTGGAAACAATTCGCAAGAATGAAAAAGGGAACAAAAAAAACCACCCCAAACTAGAAGGGAAACAGCCGGCACTGAGCAGAGCCCAGAGTCGAGCTCAGCTCCAGGTGTTTGCCCTCACTCTCCCACCCACTCACCCCAAATCCTGCCCTGCACCTTCATCCCCTTCCTTCCCACGCACATCCCGCCCGCCTCCTCCCAGGACTCTCCCACTGGGACACCCCAAATCCCGCCGTGTCCCGATGCCACCCCCAAAATGCCCTCCCCACAGGCCGCTCAGCCCCGGGCGCTGCCCCCGCTCCCCGCCCGGTCCCGCCGCGTCCCCCCTGCCCGCCCCTCACCGGGATGAGCTCCCGCAGCGAGCGCCGCACGGGGATGGTCTCCAGCTCGCCCTCCTCCACCTCCATGGGCTCGGGTTCCGCTCCGCGCGGATCGGCCGCGCTCGCCTCCGCCTTCACCGAGATCCGCAGGCCGCGCACGGCCGCCATGGCTGCGCCGGGCCGGGCCCGCCCTCCGCGGCCAGCGAGACGAGCGCGCCGGGCACAGAGCGGCGGGGCGGGCACCGAGAGAGGGAGCGGCACCGAGCGCCGGGCGGGCGGAGCGCAGCGGGGCGGGCACCGAGAGTGCGGCGGGCACAGAGCGGGACGGGCGGAGCGCAGGGGGGCGGGCACCGGGAACAAGGGGGCGGGCACCAGGAAGAGCGGGGCCGGCACCGGGAGCGGCAGGGCGGCTGCGGGCGGAGCGGGGCAGCAGCGGGGCCGGCACTGGGAGCAGCGGGGTGGGCACCGGGCCAAACGGGGCCGGCACCGGGAGCGGTACAGGGAGCGGCGGGGGCGGCAGCAGGACCGGCACCAAGCGGAGCGGGGTCGGTACCGGACGAAACGCAGCCGGTACCGGGCGCCACTCGCAGCCCGGCGCACCCCGAGCCGGGGCACTCTCAGCCCGGCGCACCCCCAAGCAGGAGGCACCCCGGGAGCCCGGGGCACACCGAGCATCCCCGAGTGCAGCGCGTCCGGAGCCTGGAATTTAATGGCCTCAGTCCTCCTTTGGAGTCTCTGGTGCTGATGGCTCAAAGATCACTGCCCAGGGTTGATTTTCCATCCTGCTGCTGGTTTGCTCTGCAGTGCTGCCAGAGGGAAGCCAGGCAGTGCTGCAGGGGCAGCCAGGGAGGGAAGGGGCTTTAGGAAATCCCTTCCCAAGTCCAGATGAAGCTCAGGAAGTTTTCTGCCAGTGGAATTTCTGTGGCATCTCCATCTGCCATAGCCCTGGGCCGGCTCTGAGCTTCCTGCTCAGACTCAGTGCAAGGTTGCCTGCACATTTCTTTCTGGGTTCTGCTCACACTTGTGGCTGGTGTGAGCTCAGAGTGGCTGCGTGGAGTGTGACCTCATGCCTTACCTGGTTCCCTGGTGAGCCAGGTGCCCAAGCTCCACCTTGGAACCCCACTGTTGCCCAAGGAACTCAGGCATTTGGGTGCTAAGTTTGGGGTCATGGGGTGGTGGTGGGTGGCCCTGATGCTGGTGCTGGTCACCTGGCACCCTAGAAACCCTGGCTCATGGCTGTGGGTGGCCCTGGTGCCCTGGCTCCCTGGGGTGCACCCCTGCCTGCTCTGCTTTGGGTCCCCCACTCAGCGCTCACAGTTCTGCGAGGACGTTACTGGGGTCCCTGAGGATGACCCCAAACACAAACAGTGCCTGGAAGCCCTTGTTGAGGCTGCTAAACCACTTGCCTCTGTCACTGTGGGTAGGTCATGGGACCCCAGGGACACCAAACCCAAGAGGGATCCGGCACAAGAACCTGCCTGGCCCCTCCTTTCCATGGCTCCTCCATCCTAAGGGGGACCCCCACCCTGAACAGCACCCTGTAACCCTGTGGTGTTCTCTTCTGCAACCAAGACCCCCAAACTACCACTGACCAGGATCCTGGGGAGTTGGGGACCCCAGGACCCACCCCAGACCAGCATCCTTGGGACTCAGAACCATGCCAAGGTCTCCCCACTCCTATTCTGGACCCCAGGGGCCTTTGGGAACCCCAACCCTGCCTGAGAGCCTGAGAATTCCCCAACCCTGATCAGGGACACATTGCCTTAGGACCTTAGGAATCCCCGGGGATACCTGACCCTTCCCAGTGTCCCTAAACCCTGATCAGGACTCCAGGAACCTCCAGAAACCCCCAGAAACCCCCAGACCAGCCCTGAAGCTCCAGCCCTAACCCTGTCTGCTGATTCCAGTGTCCCTGTACTGGTTCCAGGGGCCAGTCAGCGTGAGGAGCTTTGGGACATCATCATGGATGCCCTTTATTATGTGGAGGAGCAAAAGGACAAGAGTGAGCAGGGGACATGGGGCATGGGGGATGTGCAGGCCTTGAGGGGCATGGAGTGGAGGTGAAATACAGGATATATGGAATTCTGGGGGCTGTAAAGGGATATTTGGGGAATCCTGAGGGTCTATGGGCTTCAAGGTATACAGCTGCTTGGGGGCTTGAGGGGGTATTTGGGGATATGGGGGACTCCAGGATGAATATTTGGGGTTGAGGTGAGTTGTGCAGGGGATCTGTGGTGTCTGGGAAGGGTTTATAGGGATGGGGGAGGACACATTGTCTTACCTGGACATCTGGGTCACCCCAGAGCCCTTTAACAAGTCTCTGCCAGAAGCTGTCAACACAATCTGGGTGAAGCTGAGCCAGCTGGAGAAAGGTATGGGGACAATGGGGACCCCCACCCTGGGTGCCCCCATTCCAGAGAAAGCCCCAGGGAGCCCACCTGGGGCCTGACAGCTCATCACAAGTGATGCCCAGTCTAACATTGCTTCCTCCCCGCCAGTGCCAGCCTGCATCCCGCCCTGTGGTGAGTGCCCATCCCTCTGTCTTGCTCTTCCTTGTCCCCTGGTGCATCTCTCACCTCCCTGGGACCAGCAAGTCCTCCTTTCCCAGGGTTGCAGCCAGCTGCCCGTGTCTTCCAGTGTGCCACCTGCCGCTTCATGGACTGCAAGTTTCCCCTGGGCTGCCCAAGTACGGCACCAGGACAGGCTGTTGCATTACGGAAATCTTCCCCAACTTACCCCCTTTTTATGTTATTTTTATACTATTTTTTATATTTTTGTGGAGCTTGAGTGACTCCAGTTATACCTTTGGTACTGGTAGAGGTCAAATGATCTCCCTTTGCTTTTAAATGTCCAGGCTAGAAAGATGCAGAGTATTTGCTCAGCAAGGGTGGTCAGACACTGAGGGTGGGCAACGTTTGGGGTGGAGGTGTGTTCAGTATTATAATGAGATTATAATGAACAAAGTTCCTCCAAAAAACAGGATTTCACCACAAAATGAAGCAATTACTAACTCAGCAATTGATATTCTGGATGGAACAGAATAATATTTCATGTTTGGCAGATGCCATGTGTTTTATCAGTACCTGTGGTGATCCCGACATGCCAACTGCATGTAAGGTGATCCCTATATACCAACCACATTCCATCCTGGAATTCCACAGCTTTCTTTAGGATGTGGATATAACTTTAGTCTCAATAATCTTCCCCCAGTAGTTCTCCCACACAGACCCTGGCACCCAAACTGGGCTCACCTTTCCTGGACTGGGTGCCACCAGGTCTGCCATGGCATTTCTCCCCTGTGCTCCCTCCCTGAGTGCCCCTGCCCAGGTGTTCCCCTGCCCACCCCTGCAGCCAGCCCAGGAGCACCAGCAGCTGTGTCAGTGCACACTCAGGTGTGAGCTCACATGCCTGGCATTGCTCCCAGTGCAGGAGCTCTGGACCTACACGGATGAAACCCTCGTGCTGCGCTGCGATGTGCCCTTCGCCGTCCCCGCCGGCCTGCCCATCACCTGGATGTTTGCCCCAAATGTGAGTGGCACAGGAGCTCGTGGGAGGCATGAAGGAGACGTGTGCCCAGCATTGTGCAGGGCAGGGGTGCCTTTGCTGCTGGTGGGCTGTGCTGATGCCTCTCCCCGTGCCCCAGGTGCGCACAGAGGAAATGTCACTGTTCAAAGAGCTCCAGGGGAACCCAGAGAAGCCCTCCCGCCTGACCATCGAGCAGCCCGAGCCGGGCACCGTCGCCTGCCGTCTGGGGGAACCCTTCGAGCCCATTGCCCGCAAGTTCTTCTACCTCAATGGTGAGCCCAGACAGCTGAGTGCCCTGGGGGTGGGCAGCTGGTGGGGGGAGCAGGACCCCACACGCCTGGGGCCATGGGAAAGGGGTGCGTGGGGTGGGCAGGGTGCCAGCACACCTGAGCTCATGGCACACAGGGGGGTTGGGGCAGGTGCTCCCTGTGCCTGGCTCCTTTGGGGGCAGTGGGACATGTGGGGTGGAGCAGGTACTGCAGGGACACTCATCCCTGGGTGTAGGGTGCATGACTTGAGCTGCCTGTGTGCCCACAGTGTCAGAGGGCAGCGTGGCAGAAGAGAGAGGCCTCCAGGCCATGTTCAGCACTGTCCTGCACTGGCGCCACAATGAGAATCCTGTGCCCCCTCTGCCAGTGATGGGGCTGGCACTGGCAGTGTCCTCCATGGTGCTCGTGCTGGTGCTGGGGTGAGTACTCCTGACCCAGTAATCTGTACCCCCAAAATCCCCGTGGCTTCTGGATTCCTCACATGGCAGCAGGAGACTCCCAAGCTCCCCTGGATTCTCAATCCTTTGGGATTTCCTGTAGGTGAGAGGGGACTTGGGTGTCCAAAGAGGGACCATTGAGTGCCAGAACTCCTCAACTCACAGGGTCCATGTCCCCTGGGACTCCCATTTTCCTCTGGCCCATTCCAAGCTCTCCCCCTTGCACCCAGGAGCACTCCAGGCTTCCCCCAGCTTCCCTAAATGCCCCTGACAACTTTCCCCTGTTTTCTCCAGAACCTCCACTGTCCCTTTGGGGGCCTCAGTTACAGCCACTTGTCCCAGTTTCCCCCAGGGTCCCATACCTTCACTTTTAGACCCATCAGTTTCCCCAAGGCCCCCCCAGTTGTCCCTTGAGCCCCTCAGGTGCCCCTTGTGTCCCCATTCTGCCCCCCATGCCCCTGGTGGGAGTACAGGGTGTCCTCCCTGCTTCCCTTCTTTCTCCATTCTTCCTTCTCTCTCCCAGGGTCATCTGGCAATGTGTCTGCAGGACATCCCACAGACATGAACAAAAGGGTAACCAGGAGGATTCTGGATCCCTGAGCTCACTCTTGGAACCTTAACACATGGATTCATCCCCAAGGACCAGAATTTCTGCAATTGCTTTTCTTGTGCTGCATGTGAGAATGGCAAGAGTCTGAAAACAAATACAGAGTTCTGAAAATCTGGATTATGCTGGTGATAGAAATTTGGGGTTCTTTGACTTTCAGACAGAAAAACTGGGTACTGGGCAGCATTTTCCTTTCTGTTCTCCTGAAATACTCAGATCTCTGTTCCTTTTAGTGTCTGCTTAGTGCTGATTTCTCCCCTCTGTTTCACAAGTGCCCTCAGATTCCATCTGTTACCCTCCATTGATGCTCAGATCCCTGAAACCCCTCTGCCTGTGCCCTGAGCTCCAGAATGCTCCAGCTGCTCCCAACACTGTCCCACAACTCCCTGGAAGTCTTGGGGCCCCACCCAGAGCCAGGCTGGGCTGGACAGGAGCAGATTAAACAAGAGCCCCTTGACCTGGC